>CAUYLZ010018516.1:0-78965 GCA_963573645.1 Pithecia hirsuta
AGTAATAATAAATGACATGTGTATATAAACACATTTAACATGAGTCAGGATTTCTTGTTCTTGATATCAGCACCTACTGTCTAATGGGTCGAGACAAAATACTGTGCCTTCAAGAGTTAGTCCCATTTTGAACCCCTCCTGTAAAAGAGAATAAAATCATTAATATCAGAAATGCTCACAGCAAAATAAAATAAAATAAAATCAGTGAATAAAAAATACTATGAACTGAAGTTTAAAACCTTCATGCTTTGATCAACTAATAAATACATGTCAAATGTTGACATTGAATTTTTATATAGATGTATAGCACTGGCAGTTCTTTTAGATCCCATTAACATTTTAATGTTTTAGAGATATGTGAGGTTAGCATGCATGAGAGACAGAAGAAAATACATAAAATTAGGTAATTCTACGATAAAGGTTTCTTTTTCAGAAAAGTCTAGTTACTATATCATTCTACTGTAACTGAACTCTGTTAGCTTTAAAAATTATTAATTTAAATATTATTAAGATAGACTTCAAATTGATGAGAGGCTCAAGATAGCCTGATGATTTTCACCTTTTCTTCCTGCTTAGCACTGACCAGAGCCTTGGCAAAATACTTATTTTAAATGCAATGCCATATCCTCTGTGGAACACACAGCTGCAGACTACTTCACCATGGAGAAAGCTTCCCCTACTACTCTTGCTGTTGCTTACAGTGGACTGGCTTCTTTGACTTCTACTCTCCTTTGCATATTTTAGAAGTTAAGTTGCCTTTGATTTATTGAGTGTAAGAACACAATTGCTATGAAACTGTTTATCCACCAAGATTTTGAGTTAAAAGTTAATGGCAATGAAGTCTGTCCTTCTCCACTCCAATCTCTTTCTCTCTCTCTCTTTATTTTTTGGCATAAGATAATTGAACTGTGGGCCATCTCCAGTCTTACCACCTCCCCCTATTCCTAACCTTTCTTGTAAATCTAAACACATTGTCTTACAAAAAGATGAAAATCACAGACTCGCACTGTTGATGAAAGTGGAGGTTACATTGTAGGTTTCCTTGTAGATGCAAATGTGGTAGTGCTCCATATACACTCTACATTTTATTTCTTACTAACAGAACTGAAATGTTTCAGAAAGGTAATTTGTCATTTGGAGTGGCCACGTGACACATTATTGGCAAATAATATGTAGACAGCAGTGTATTCCTAAAGAAAACAAAATGTCTCTCAAAGGGAACCACTGGTTTTCATTCACCTCTGCTTTGGATGTTTTATTTAATTAGACTGACTATATCTACCTGTAGGTTAGCTAATTGTGTATCATTTTGCATACCCCAAATTACTTTTATTTAGAATAAGTATGTAAACGTTCTTATCTTTGTATAAATCCAATATAAACATCATCATATAGAGGAGAAAAGTAGTTATTAAGCTGCAAGCCGCACTTTGTTATTAATGTTCAAAGAATAATCATTATGTTTATAGTACAGAGACTACTAATATATAGTAATTATGACGATGTAATCATTGTGAAGGTTTTTTAAAATGTCTTTCCAGTACTTAGAATAGAATTTTTATTTAGTTGAGTAAATATGAGAGTACATATCATTATTTTTTAAAAATCTGTTATCACAAAATATATTTTGCCCTTTTTATTTATATTTTTCAAACAGCCAGCAAATACTTAGAAGAATAAATATTTTAAACTGAAAGACTGTAAATAAACTTTTCTTTAAATTATTTTATTAGACTATCTGAAGCTCTGTGTATTATGTCATCTTCTGGTAGATTATGAATGGTAGATAGATGATACATCGATAGATAATGCTAGAGAGAGAGTTATGTGTGGAAATGTTTGATACCATACAGCACTTTTAAATTTTATCAGTTCATTCTGACAGTAAACTAGTGTCACTTCAATTACCCTGAAAATACTATTTGTCAATGTGTTATCAGACACAGAAAAGCAGAATAGAATAGAATAGCCATCAAAGTAAAATAGAGGTCAATTACTATTTCAATAATAACATGTTATTATATCACTTACAGTAATATCTATCTCCCTATTAATTTTTTTTTAGATGGAGTTTTGCTCTCTCTTGTTGCTCAGGATGGAGTGCAATGGCACAATCTTGACTCAACCTCTGCCCCCCGGGTTCAAGCAATTCTCCTGCCTCAGCCTTCCTGAGTAGCTGGAATTACAGGCATGCTCCACCATATCTGGCTAATTTTTTTATTTTTATTTTTAGTAGAGATGGGGTTTCTCCATGTTGGTCAGGCTGGTGTCAAACTCCCAACCTGAGGTGATCTGCTCGCCTCAGCATCCCAAAGAGCTGGGATTACAGGCATGAGTCACCACACTCGGCCTCTCCATATTGATTTTTTGAGGATCCTTACATATTACAAGATTTCTTGATTTTCTTTCTTCCTAAGATAAAATTTCCCGCACATTTCCTGATCTTCTTCATAAGTCCCATTTTGCAAATCACAATTAAAAAACTCTGAATCATTCTATATGCTCTTGAGCTTCAAACCTCTTAATAAAAATGAGGCTTTATTCACTTATGCAGTGATGGGAATTATCATAAGCTAATGTCACACAAAGGAATGATTAAATAATTAAAATATTCACCATATGCTTTTTGCATGAAATATTTTGATGAATTTTCTTATTTTGAAATAGAAAAGCATATCAAGGAAAGAAAAACCACTACATTTTAAAGTATGTCTTTTTTTCTATCTATAGATGTTTAAAAATGATTTTAATAATAATGTCAATACCTATACATTTATGCCATATAACTTTTTTATGTAACTATTATATTACACATATATAGTTTTCTGTCTTCCCCTTTTCATCTTTGCAGACCCTGATTATTTTAAATTCCCACAAAACTAATTTATTATGACTATATAAAATAGTATTAACTTTTATGATGATTGTTTCCCAGCATTTTAAAATTATGAATAATGTTGACTAGGTATTTTTATTCATAGAGCTTGAACACATTTATAATTATTTTTTCCTCACAATAGATTATTTTAAAGTTTTGATATCAAATAGAAATAAAAGATTAATAACAAGTTACTCTTTAAAGAGATTGCTAGGCCAGAGTTACCTCTAAACTAACTGTGACCTAGCAATAATTTAGAGTGCTTATTTTATCACACTTTCACTTGTATTGATTATTAGTTTAAAAAAATATGCTAGATTAAAATGGCATTTACATTTCTTTATTTGATTTGTACATTTACTTTGATTAGATAGAACATGTCTACATATGTGTAAGCCACCTGTGATCTTCTTTTGCAAACCAGCACTTTTTTTATCTGTTGATTCTTTAGTTTCCTAGTCATTTGTCTAATTGCTTTAATTATGTATATGTAATGTATTTATATATTTTTAGACAGCAAATTTTTAAAAAATGGATATGATATGTCTGTACTTATCTTTTCCTTATAAAATTTTCTTTCCAATTCAAAAGTCTGATATTCAATAGTATTCTAAATATTTTTAAATGTCTCCAGATTTTTTAATTATCGCCATTCTAACTGGTGTGAGATGGTATCTCAATGTGGTTTTGATTTGCATTTCTCTAATAACCAGTGATGATGAACATTTTTTCATATGTTTGTTGGCTTCATATATGTCTTCTTTTAAAGTGTCTGTTCATATCCTTTGCCCACTTTTAGATGAGTTTTTTTTTTCTTGTAAATCTGTTTCAGTTCTTTGTAGATTCTGGATATTAGCCCTTTGTCAGATGGGTAGATTGCAAAAATTTTTTCCCATTCTGTTGGTTGCTGGTTTGCTCTAATGGTTGTTTCTTTTGCTATACAGAAGCTCTGAAGTTTAATTAGATCCCATTTGTTTATTTTGGCTTTTGTTTGTCGTTGCTTTTGGTGTTTTAGTCGTGAAGTCCTTGCCTATACCTATGTCCTGAATGGTTTTGCCTAGTTTTTTTGAGACAACAGATGCTGGAGAGGATGTGGAGAAGTGGGATCACTTTTACACTGTTGGTGGGAGTGTAAATTAGTTCAACCGTTGTGGAAGACAGTGTGGTGACTCCTCAAGGATCTAGAAATAGAAATTCCATTTGACCCAGCAATCCCATTACTGGGTATATACCCAAAAGATTATAAATCATTCTATTATAAAGACACATGCACACATATGTTCATAGCGGCACTGTTTACAATAGCAAAGACCTGGAACCAACCCAAATGCCCATCAATGATAGACTGAATAAAAAAAAATGTGGCACGTATACACCATGGAATACTATGCAGCCATAAAAAACGATGAGTTTGTGTCCTTTTTAGGGACTTGGATGAATCTGGAAACCATCATTCTCAGCAAACTGACACAAGAACAGAAAACCAAATACTGCATGTTCTCACTCATAGGTGGGTGTTGAACAATGAGAACACATGGACTCAGCATCACACACTGGGGGCAGTTGAGGGGGGCTAGGTAAGGGACAGCAGGGGGTGGGGAGGGTGGGGAGGCATAAAATGGGGAGAAATGCCAGATATAGTCAAAGGGAGAATAGAGACAGCAAACCACCTGGTTATGTATGCACCTATGCAACAACCCTGCATGACCTGCACATGTACCACAGAACCTAAAGTAAAAGTAAAAAAAAAAAAAAAAAAAAAAATCTGCTTGTAACTTGGAACACCTCACACTTTGTAAGTGTGTTTTCTGTGTTGCAATCCTCAAATTTGGCTCAAATAAGCTCTCTACTTATGTTAATTTTGCCTCACTTTTTTGTTAAGTTGACAACTGTTATTGTCAAAGTCCTGTGTAATAATCAGCTACTCTGAAAGGGCAGTAGGGAGAATCTGGAAGCTAGGGGTCCTTCTAAGATAAAGGGGAGTCATGTACTACTAGATTTACATAATGTATTTACTTTAGAACTTAAACTCTCACAATAGCTAATAAATCTATTAAATATATTGAGATATGAAGACAATATTTTTAAATGTGCAAGGACAAACACTTTAGAATCCTTCACTCACCCTCCACCCCTTACCTCTAGGAACGTCGTTAACTGTATTTAAAGCAGAATGATGAGATTTTTATACATCTGCATATAGACTTTGTATTTTTCTTTCCTTTGTCTACTTCAGTGTTTCTCAACTTTTAGTAAGCAAATTATCTTATGGACTAGGTTGAGGACACAGAATTATGTGAAGTATATTTTACAGGTAATTTAAGGGCAATTTTTACATAATTGATTCTTGCCTTCTGTGCTGAGTTGACTGACTTCTGTGTGACTCTTCTACCTCTTTCAGTGCTTAATCCTTTCCCTTTTGTTAAAAATTGTTTCCTCCCCCCAAGGTTGTGAAGTAGATCAATTGAGTGTTGCTTCAACCACATTTAAAGCATTTTTTAAAAAAATTCAAACTTGCAATTATCTGATTTTTCAAAGGGTCTGTATGCCCAATGGCCTAATTGCTAAGAGCAGAGTTTCAAATAACCTAATACATTTCAAGCTTCTGGATACTGAATGATACTATCTATTTCCATTTCTGTCTTTTGTAATGTGTGTCAGGCCAGCTGAAGCTATGCATTTTTAGAATCTTTTCAGGGACAACTTATGAAAATTTTTCTTTGAGATTTTAATTGCAGAAAAGTGAATATTCCTTTCTCTAATTCTTGGATTTTTAAAATAAGTTTCTTAAACTTTGCTTACCTAGAAATTAGATAATTTAAGATTGTCCAGTAATTCATCTCTTTATATGAATTAGTAAATTCCTCAACATCATGCTGGAGGCTATTTGGGAATTAAAAAAAAAATCTCATAATGGTACCAATATTTAGATATTAACAATATAGTCGTCATGAAGTAATCATAGATGAAAGAAATGTGAATGATTATCATTTTAGGGCTTGGCTTGTAAGTTACCAACTATTTTACAAGTCTACTTGTGTCTAAGTGTTTAAATCAGTGATTTTTTACAAGCATATACTTGTTTTGTAAATCCTCTTGCAGGTTAACAAATTTTGATCAATATATAAAATATAATTATACTTCTGAACATACACACACGCGCACACACACACACACACACACAGAAAGAGAGAGAGAGAGAGAGAGAGAGAGAGAGAGAGAGAGAGAGAGAATTGGTATTTCTCTGACAAAAAGTTTTGCTTATATTCTTAAACACGGATGTTTACCAGGAACATACATTTAGAAAAAATACTTGGATAATTTATTAAATGAGAATAGCCCAAGTCTTACCATCTTTAAGAAACCCAAAGTAATTACAGTCCTCTGTACTCAAGTGTGTCTGCATCATTCAGTTGACACTGTCTTAAATTCTTCTACATTACCGTATGCAAGTGTGCTCACTTTTTGACAAAAGCAAATACTTCTCTGTGTCTTGCTTTTAACACCAAATGGTAAGATGAGTGAGAGAACAGACATAGTGCCTCATGTTCTTGAACAATTCCAAAAAGTGTAGGTTCATGTTGCATACTGGGTCATCCGTGTTCATCTTCAAAGGCTTCTACTTCTGAATGACATCATGCATACATTTCCTCATAAAATATCTTTGCTGTCTTCATTTCTTGGCTTAGGTCTTATTTTCTGATCATGTCACAATTTATCAACTTATTTCTACAAGTATTATTAGGTACTTTTTATGTGCCAGCAACTTTACTAGATATTTTTAAATGGTTGTTGCCTAGAAGAAAATCACAGTGTAGTGACGTTATCCTTTCATGATTATTCCACAGTCTTATTTACCTGCTTCATCATTTTGATTTATAAGACTATCGTAGATATTTACTGAGTACTTACTAGAAGCTCAGTATTTACTGAATAAAAGAAAATATAAATGTGCAGGACCCTGTGCTAGGCACTGAAGTTTAAAAAATCAATTACTTTGCCTGTGTGTTGAAGTGGAATTCTGGTACTGCAAACATATTAAGAGGCTGGGAATTATTTTTGTCTTTTCTATAATGTGAGAAAAAATATTATTCCTCCCTTCCTCCCTAGAAAAAGACACAAAAGACAAATCTAATGAATGAAACGTAAATATGGCTTCAAAACTCATTACATTTATTCAGAAGAGAGGCTGTGTTCTTTAAGGTTTTCAGTCTTAGGACTCAGAAATCAGATTGAAAAAAAAAAAATAATCCCATTACCACCACCCATGTTCTTCTGACCCAAATAGCTGTTACACAGTATGTTATCCCTCCATGTGGCCCTACCGATGCAAAATAGCTGCTCCTTGAGATAGATTTAACCTTTATTACTGGGATAAGTGCACTTTTCAAGCTGTAGCACAGAAATGCTCTTCCAAGGGAAGTCAAGAGCAATAATTCCTCTATGTTGAGTGAGGAATTAGGGGATAAGGATGGCTTTATGATTTTTTAAAATATCTTTGGCATTTTTTTAAGCCAAGAGAAAAATCTGGTTCTCAATTTAAAAAGAATTCTATAACATAAACAGTCTGTATTAGAGATTCCTCACCATTTTCTACCCTTTCGTAATCCTACAACATTTTATTTGTATAATTGTCCAATAACCTTTATTGAACTATAGTAAGGAGCCAAGCATTGAAGACTTAATCCGTGTTCTTAAAGTGTTCCCATCTTGCATGAGAGAAAATCACATGTGGCAGGGTTTCTGGCACCGTAAATCAGCCTTATATAACTAAAATTTAGAGCTAAGCAACCAGTAACAACTCTGTAATAGTGATTTGCATCTAATGCCATATGTAGGGAAAACTGCTTAAACTGTGTTAGTGACAGGTTTAAACAGAAACAGGTTTGACAATTATACTGTGGACTGGGGAGAGGAGAGATACCAGCATTCCTATTGCAAAGGGGTATAAAGGAAGACTTGGACCAATTCAATAAACTAAATTGCACAATGGAACATGAGCTTCAGACAAGTGGATTCTTGAATACTGCATGGTGACTGGTCCTAATATGATCAAGAAAAATGCGTAAAGATTTTTTTGGCAGGTGGAAATAAGGTTTGCTAGTTAAGAGATTTAATTCAGTTAGAAGTACTTGTTGAGATGTGGAGTACTTCGCTCTGTAGGTAACCCAGTGTTAAGGAGCATCTCATTTAGTTACAGATTGTTGAAATTCTGTGGAGTATGAGAATTGAAGCATAAGTGAGGAGGCATCAGCAGCATCAAAATTGAAATATTATTTGTAAACGAATATAAGTTCAGGGAAGCTCCAGAAATATAACTTGGGAGAGATTTTTAAGGAATTATATTTCCCATGTGTACAGAAGAGGATTAGAAGTCAGTACAAATTGGGTAGTGCATTCAAGAGTTAGCGGGATGTGGCGACATTAGGATAATATGTGAAAAATAAAGTATAACTATTTATTGGTAGTTTTCTAATCTGCACATTCCTACCTGTGAATTGTTTTACTGTGTACTGGGCAAATCTGGGCCACCTAGGCCCCATTATCTTTGTCGGTATTCCAGCTCACATTCTTAAAAGATTCACCATGCGTAATTGTAATCACTCTCGTTTTCTTGACTCACACTAACAAGCATGAAAGGTCCAACATAAAGGCCAATGTGATAGAGCTTCAGATCCAAGAAGATAATTTAGGCAGTAATGGACAGGAAGACACAAAGAGCAGTGTTACGCAATGGAGGATAATAAGAGAGAGAGAGAGAGAGAGAGAGAGAGAGAGAGAGAGAGAAAATGATTATGCACATGCTAAAAAATGGGCTTCTAAACTAATGAAGAATCAACTGAGCTAATAAAAAATATTATGTCCAGAAAAGTCCTCAGTTTGATAACAAATTCATTATGGAAGAAAAAACAGCCCATAAGAATAACAGGTAAAAGATCATGCTGTGATTTCTTTCAATGACAAAAAAATTTAGTATTTAACATATCTCAGATGACCTCCAAGGGGATAATGATTTGTTTTTAAGTAGCATTGTAAGAATTATTTGGAAAATATCTGAAAGAATTGTCAAAATAGAAAAATTACAATACTTTTATTTTAAAAATCTTAATTGTCTTTTGTGATTCTACAATGAGGCAACATCTTATTCTATAAAATAGAGTAAGTGTTCTGATGAGCTAAGCAGAGGAATTTGGCTTTAACAGGCAGAAAAGGACTGAAGAAATCAGAAACAGGAAACAAAAGTGGATTGCTCAATTCCAAGTTACTTTCCTTATGGAGTTAAAACACATGTGGACTTCCTTGTTACAATGACTCATGTTTCCTGGAATCTATGGATTTGGGGAAAACTAGCCCCTTTCACAGTTTCCATTGTGCCATATAAAGTACATGGCACTTTATACAAGTGATTCCATTCAGGTGTAGTCTGGTCTGATGGGGCCTAGTGCCCGAGCCTAAAACAATCGCCTCCCATAAATTTGTTTTGCAGTATTTAAAAAAACATAAAAGCAACCATAATGTTAAAGAATTTATTTCTGGTAAACAAATTTCTGGGTTTTTGAGGTCTTATGAATTTCTTCCAATAGTTCTGAACTGAGGAATGCTGTGCTCAACTCTATCCTCTTTGAAGTCTTTTTAAAATCTTTACCAACAATTTAATGTATTTTGGAAAATGTGTGCATTTCTTATTCAGCAAAATATCCATGAGGTCTTTTGCCACTATAATTTAGGGAACATCTCCATATATGACTCTTAGAAACTTAGGGAATATATTTTAATCCAATTCACTGGAATCTTTAAATGACTACTTTGTTGTGTGTGTGTGTGTGTGTGTGTGTGTGTGTGTTTGTGTGTGTTTGTGTGTGTGTGTGTGTGTTGTACTTTCCAGTCAACCCTAGCTACACATTGACAGCACCTGCGGAGCTCTGAAATAATGCCAGTGTATGAATTTCATCACCAGAAAATCTTGACTTTTGTTTGTTTGGTTGGTTCATTTCTGGATGTGAGTGTTTTGTAAAAAGCTCCTCATGGGTTTTTTTTTTTTTTTTTTTGTAATATTCTGTTATGGTTGAGAAATACTGTTTTAGAGGAAAACAATTTTATTTTGATCTTATAATCTTTAACAGTTTCCCAATGCTGATTAATTATATTTCTGTATGGTTTAAATTGTCAGGGTCATGGTAGAAATGAGTTCTTGTAAGAGCCATGTCTGTCTTAATCCCATTCTCAGATGATAATTTTTTATAGAAGAATTTTTAAAATCAGTAAGCATGATCCATAGTTAGTTTCCAAAGATCAATATGAGAACAGTATTTTAGTCTATTTGTTTCAATAGTTATTATCATGCATTACTTTAGAAAGTCATTGGAACAGAAGTTTCACCTGCAACATCCCTTGATTTGACCACATTAAACAGTTGTGTGTATAAATGTGATGTTTCTATTTTAAAAATTGAAAAACTGAACAAAAGCATATTGAGTTGTGTCTAAACAAGCCATCTCTTTAGAGTTTACTATGATTCCTTAGAATTGCTTCAAGACCTACTTTGCTGAAAGGAACTAGCTTCATATTGACATAAACCAATAGAAGAGGTTGATATTGGGAGTGAATGCAAAATGTAATTAGAAAGGCAGATGAGTAATATAGATGAGAACAGAAATTAAATGTCACGAAGCAAAATCTTCTAAGTTTAGGGACAGAAGCATTTACATTTAATACGACTTCTGCTTTTGATTCTTAAATACTTTTTTTCCTAATAGCTTCTTTCTGAATACCTGATTGCACTTGACTTTTTGGTGCACCTTGCTGATTAGCAAACTGGCTTCATCAGGATGAAAATGTGTGTGTTTTTCAAGAGGAGAGGTGTTGCAAGAGGCTTCAAGAAAAACAAAATATTTCTACAGTGTTAATGTTCATGATAGAATAGAAAACGGTGTGGACACAAAATAGTCACATTCCTCCTAGAAGTCAATTGCTTCACTCCTGCCATATTCTCATGGGATCCCAAAGGCATCTCAATGACCTTTTCAATGTATTCTCTTGAAACACTGGCTGTTCATGGCAACACACTTAAGATTGTAGCTCCACTGCAGCAGAAAGAATGCTAATCACAGTCAGGGGATCTAAAATTCTTGAGACTCTACAGACAAGGAGGGCACGATTTTAGGCAAAAAATAAATCTCCCTGAAATAAATCTCTCAAATACATCTTTGGTAAAAACAATTTACCAAAGGTTAATAAGCCTGTTATTGTATTTTAAATAAGCTCTGCTACTTTATTACCCTTAATAATAAATATACATCAAAATTTATTTAAAAAGTCACAGGGGATGCTCTGGATTAGAAGCAATTTTGGAAGTTTAATAGACTGTAAGTTCCTTTATTGTACTAAAATATTAAATTATTACTTTTTCAAAAATCAGAATATTTATGCATAGCATGTTGTCCAGAAATACATTTTCAAATAGCTTCTGTGTTCGTAACTATTTTGTTTTGAAACATTATGTAGACAGATTACCTAGAGAATTATCAGTGGGTATATCACACAGGAAAATTCTCCCCCCAACACAAACATACAAACACACTAGGGTACTATGGGGAGTTTTTAATGTCCTCTAAATTCAAGAGAGATTTTCTTTTCTCACTCATGTCTTAGCAATAAAGTAATTCTATCCTCTGCAGTGGATAAGGGAATAATCAGACAAATAGAAGTGCATGCACCAGGGATATTATGACACAAGAAAGCAGCCAAAATTAAATTTCATTTTATGGTCAACTTACAAACAGTTGTCATTGCTTTCCAACAGTGAACAGTAGGGCTGACATGAATGGGTGGTAAGCTTCAGGATATTTTTCTGCCTAAAGATCTATCTTTCCTTTCCTGTAGAATACCTCAAATTGCTTCGTGAAAAAATGTTATTAGACACATGCACCTAGCATAGCTCTTCTTGGACTGCAAATTCAGTTGTCTTTCCTATTAATGTTAGTATGGGTTGAGTTCAGTAACTTAAAGTTATTTAATTAACAATTTTCAGTTTATACTATATGGTAACTGATACATTGTAGGCAGGTACAACATAGGCTTAATGGTGTAAGAGCAGATAAGCCAGTCTTTGAAATAGCAAGGAAGAGAAACTATTGATAATTTTAGCAGAAAATAAATGTACCTGGGGACAATGATAAGATACTGGCAAATATCCAATTATAAGTTTCCTCCCTTACCTTTTGAATACTTTTGAATGAAGTATGTAAAAGGTATACTTTAGGCTGCTTGACCAGCCAACAGATGGATGTGAAACTCCAGCCTGGGTTTTTCTTCTGGAAAATTGAGTCTTGCCCAGTTCATGGCTGAAAGTGATTTTCCAATTGTTTCTATTTCCTAAATTACCCAGGTTTCTCTTGTGCTTGACCTATGAAGTTTGGTGCTTCATATGTATTCTTTTTACATGTTTATCATCCTGTACATAGGAGTTTCTTTCTACTGAAAATTTAATTTCTCTCCAAACGTAAATACAGTATGTAAATATAAACTAAGCTGAAGAAAAACAGCACTCATTTCTTAATCTCTTTACTTCAAAATGAACAAAAAAATCAACAAACAAATGAGCACATAGCTTTCTTCTTCTGTAAGAGCACACAGCATTTTCGTTCCAGAAGGTAATATATTTTTTTTTAATCTTTTTCTTTTGGTAACTTGTGCATCTGGCTGACCTGATGTTTGTGATTTGTCACTTTAGTTGATATTAAGCTTTTACTTCCAGGAAAATTACTACATGTGCTGTTGAATTTTACCCTTGCTAATTAAGGCCAAGACTCCTTTTAAACAAGTGTATCATATATGATAAGCTTGGTGAGTCATTTAAAAAGAGGCAGCTGCTGAGAGAAAAATCAAACCAAAATTTGCTGTGCTAAGGTCAAGTCTCCACATTCAAAGTTAAGTGGAAGATGATTGTAAGAATTTGTATGGTTTGCACAGAACTTAATTTTTTAATTATGGGGGATTTGTGGTTTGTTTTCTCTGCCTTAATGCGCCATGAAGGATGAAATAAGGCTCAAGTCACTATGTATTTTTGTTGTAAAGGTAGAGGGTTAAATTGACTTATAATCAAGAAATATTCATTTTCAAAATAGCAGAATCAGCTGCTACTGTATGATGTAGTTTTCTTCCTAGGACTACATTTCATGCAATATTGGGGTCATTTATTCATTTCTGTGGGTAGGGTCTGGAGAGTTTCATGTATGTAGTGCCTCCTGGAATTCGGTGTCATGAATTTTCCTGTACGGAAGGGTGGCTAGTTTTGCAATGCCTTTTACTCTTACCTGTGAAGCCAGTGAAGTTTAATTTGCACACCTCTCACAGCAGGAAGAATTGTAGGTATTATTCCACCTGTCCTAAGCTCTTTTGACTTTCTCTATGGCTTCCTTGATGGAAGATGCTAGAATATGTCAGATTCTTTTTTTTTTCTTTCCCTAGGAAGTTTCAGCAGTCTCCTCAGTTCCTTTCGCTCTCACTCTTCTTGGAAGTTCTTATTGCTAGAGTAGTTGGTATGTTTATTTTGTTTGCCCTAAAGGCAAAACATGATACATTGTATTACCTAACAAATCAAATACACAGTGTTTAAAACCTTTGAAAGAAATGTCTTTAAAATATGATGAAGACTGTAAATAGACTACTTAAAAATCAATTTTTCTAAATGTGAGCTATTATTTAGTCAATTTGTTAAAGCATGAATTCCATTATGCTGTTGACACATTGTTAGGTATTGTTTGGCTTTTTTCCATCTGTCCAAGGAAAGATACATGAAGAAATTAAAAATGAATATGTTGATTTCTAAAAATTCTTCATTTAAGTGAAAATATTGTATAAATTTACCAAACTATAAAGTCATTTTTCAGATTGCTGTGATTCCATGTCATTTTTATTTCCATCTGTTATAAAATACCTTTGGGATTGAATGTAAGTATGGCCTTAAGCCGCATAGCAACAATATCTTCAAAATTCTCTTTAAACATTGGTTAAAACAACAATGAAATTAATGAGCTCTTCACAAATTAAATGGTCATTGTGCACTGTATAATTTTTTGGTGAATTGGATTATGAGATAGTTGTATAAAAAGCTAATCAATTATCTTCTAAACTTAATTTTTCTATGCTTGAGAGTTTTAATTCAGAATCCAAATGTTGTTTTTGCCTAGAGGGGAAACTATATTTCTAAACTCAACTAAATAATTGGACATCTGCCTATTTATAGTTTTTAATAGAGTAACATATTTTTTAAGGTTCTGTTGAAGGTTTCATCCCTATAGTCTTTATTTAACTAAATAAATATTTCCACATAATTTGAAAAAATATACAGAATACAGATTTACTAAAGAAACACAAATATATGCAGAAATTACAGAATTAAATCTTTCATCTGAAACAAAAGATACATGGGAACAGATAGATGATAGATGATAGAGAGATAGAAAAATGGAAGGAGATAAGGTTTTGTGTGGTGTTTTTATAGAAATCTACAAGAATGTTAAAGTTATCCAACTTGGAACTATTGCTTCACTTATTTTCCTGTATAAGCCAGATGTATCTGTGCACAAGTTGTAAAAATGAAACAGAACAGGGGCACCCTCTAAGAGGCCTGCCAGGCACCCTGCAGCAGTCCCCAGTCAGCATGGAGATAATGGAAAATCTTGAGTTCCTTCCAGGGAACTTAACTAAGCACCTAACTAGCACTAAGAAGTAACTGAGTAACATTATAAGCAAGAAGGTAATAGTAGCTTAAAACACTATTAGCCATGGAGGTTAGAGTTATGAGATGTTCCCTATAGACACTAAAGATAACATATGTTTCTGAGTTGTTTTTCATGAACCTGGACTCCCCACCACAGAGATTCACTGGCACATAGACCTCAGGTAAAAGGGAACTGAGGACTGAACTCTGACAGCTGTTCTTTGTTCTGAAATTCATCCTGAGGGTTTTGGAGGAGGTCACACCCACAGTTAGAGCTAACATTCTTTTCTGCTGACCCCAAAGTTTTAGATAAAGCTTTACCTTCTTAACCAATTGAAAAATCAGAAAAATCTTTGAAACTACCTATGACCTATAAGCCCCTGCTTTGAGACGTCTTGTCTTTTTAGGTCAAGTCAATGAATAGACTCTATGTATTGATTTATGAGGTTGCTTTAACTGCCTCCCTGCCTTTAAACATCCTTAACCTGCAAGCCATTGGGAAAATTGGGTCTTGCCTTTGAGCTACCCAATTCTTGCTTGGTGCCCTGCAATCACCCTCCTTTCTCCCACTGGAAACCTCTGTGTAGACATATGGCCTTATTGAACCAGAAGAGTGGACTCTGCTTCGGTTTGGTAACAAAAGTATGGTAAAGTAGTGGCGTATCTATTTACCTAGCTTCTTTTTATTTGTAATTATTTCAGAAAGCCAGGTAAAACCATTAATGAATGACTGATTCCAGAATCTTTGAGAAAGTTTGAAGACAAAGCGTCATCTAAGCTGGGCTAAAATACTTATAGATATATGAATACTCAGTATTAGTTTTTGAAATACCATGGTTTGTATTCTTCAATACAAAGAAAAAGATAAACTAGTTTCTATATATCTGTATCTGGTAGCTTCAGTGCCCAATTATCTATTAACAATTACTTTTTTCTCCTTTTATCTTATATCTCTTCTTCTATTGACTTCTTTCTAAAAGAAGAATTTAAATATTATCAAATACCTATATTATATATATAAATAATTTATATGCATATAAGACATATATTTGATATGATCTATATATATGTGTGTGTGTATATGTGTGTGTGCATATATATGTATGTGTATGTATATGTATATATATAATTGGTACAAAACTAATTGCAGTTTTGCCATTGAAAGTAATGGGAAAACCTGCAATTACTTTTGCACCAACCTATATGGTATATATATATATGTGTATATATATGTGTGTGTATGTATATTCTAATCTAATATCCCTATCAAGCTAGCAGCATCTCTTATTCTTTACATCTAGGGTCAACTTGCTTGAGAGAATGTCTACTTGTTTATTGCTTGTACATCAAACATTCAACACATGATCATTTGTCTTCTTCCCTTACCACTCTATTGAATCTGATCTCAACAAGGCTAGGAATAAGTCTCTAGATGTTAAATATAATGGCCATTTTTCAGGCATTATCTGACTCGATTTTGTCAGATAATGTTTGTTTATCACTATTGATAACAACTACTTCTTCCCTAAAACCTTTTCTTTGGTCCTGTGGTATTAAACTCTCTCTTCTTCCATTTCTTACTGTGAATAATTGTTTCTGCTTTTTTTTTTAGGGCCCTCTGACCATGTTAGTTCTAGTGTGTCTCTGAGGTTTGTACTAAGCCTACTTTTCTGAAGTCTATACACTCTCTAAGATACCTCCTTGATCTCATGGCCTTTAAGAGGTGATTAGGTCATGAGGACTCTTCCCTTATGAGTGGTTAAACATGCCATTATCCAGGTAGTGGGTTAGTTATTGTGGGAGTAATACCCTGATTTAAAAAATGAAAATTTTCTTATTTTCTCCCTCTGTCTCTTGTGCTCACTCGTTCCCTCACCTTTCTGCTTTTTTGCCCTTCTACCCATTTGCCATGTGATGAAAGCCTTGCCAGATGCCTGTGCCATGCTCTTGGACTTCCTAGCCTCCAGAACCATGAGCCAAATACAATTCTGTTTTATAAACTACTCAGTCTCTGGCATTCTGTTATAGCAGCAGAAAACATACTAAGACAACCAGTATATTTATCATTTCAATGAGGACTTGGCATCTATAATCCTCACCCAGATGTTTTAAGAAACCAAATATTATTAATTAAACATTAAAAAAAACTAGATTAACATTTTAGCTTGCAATGGAACATAAATCTTGACTTCTCCTCCTTTTCCCTGTATTTTTCAATTGAGCAGTCACACATCTATAATAATAACACAGCTGCAAATCTATGTGCTGTATCATACCCCAGGCCCAGTGGGACCTGCAGGTCCACTGGGCAATCATTTATGAAAGTTACAAAGCACATTAAGTGAATTTCCCTTCTGGATGTGGATGTCTACATGTGTAGCTTAGGAAATGCAAAGCCAGCTACAAGGTATTATTTTCTCCTCATGGCAAAAGCAATTAGTATGCTAAAAAGCGTATGTCCTTCTAGGTCATTTTAGTTTCAAAATGTTTGCATGCAAAGCTGTCTTATTAAGGATAAACAGGGCTTTCTTGTGAAAAGAGACAGCAGCAATCTTAGCTTCTGATATCAGGTGCACATGCACACACACGCACACACACACACACACACAGAACGCACATAAACATTAGAAAAGCAACATAATTCATAACAATTTGGAATCTATTGATTGTCATTTTTGCAAATAACTACAAATTGATACCCGTTTTAGAAAATGTAATTGTGAAACAACTTGTTAAAAGTATAGCATACTTAGGCTACAATTTTGTGGGACATTTAGGGTAATGCACATGCCAGACTTTGAAACCATGTTGTTTAAAAAAGAAATAAATATCTTTATTAAGTTCTTTGTGATTTCCAAGAAGAGACAAGGTCAGATTATCTTTGTTGCTCTGGATTTATTATAAGGACACATGAAAGGAAAATAGCTGGGGAAACATCCTTGGCAGCTTGACATTTATTTTGGATCTCAGACTTCCAAGCTCATATAAATGATCTCATGGAGAATAGAAGCCTGAGCTGAGTATTATTTAAAGAATTGGAGCTAAACTCCAGTAGCTTGCTTGTTCCTGTGTACCTAGAATTTGTGCTTCCCAGAGAGAGGATTTGATTAGGATAAAGTACCAACTCAGGGAGCAGCTGCTTCTCTCATATCTGCTCTCCACAGAATGACCTTGGCTTAGATACCATTCACTGTCCCACCAAAGAAAGCCAGTGGTGTTTTGTTGATGCTGCAGATATGACATAAGCAATCATATTCCAGAGAAACCACTTGGAATTGCTTTTCTACCAGAAGCATACTGTGAAAGACTCTAAGCACTGGTATAAAACAAACTTCTCTCAAAATTACTGAACTGTTTTTCAAAATTTAAAATAAAACAAAATTTGGAGCCCTAGAGTACTTGCTAGAGTAGGTTAGGTCATACTGTGGTAAAAATTTGTCCCCAAATGCCAATGGCTTAACACAGCAAAGATACATTTCTTGCTCATTTAATCTGCAGATCAGTGACCGTGCCGTGTTTGAAATCTGAACACCACATTTGACTACCACGTAGGCCAAAATGCTTTGATATTTTGACATCATCATCATCTCAAAGTCTCATTCCCAGAGAATAAACAATTTTGCAAACTCACATCCATGCTATATACAGTACATTGAGTAATACCTATTAATTCCACACATAGTCAATTGTCCAGAGCTGGTCACATAACCTCAGCTTCAGCCAGGTGCAGAGGGAAGTGTGGAGAAGCGATCCAGTGAGTATACAATTCTGTTGTCACACTCAGTTTCCTCATCTTTAAAAGAGTCATGCTCACAATAAGGTATAGGATTATTATGAGTCAGTGATATATAGTAATTTAGGACCACTGTATAACAAATGAAACAATAAATCTAATATTCTTAGGACATATTTGTCAAATAGCAAATACTAAAAGAATAATAACTACCATTATTATAGTGCCAGAAAAGGAACTATTTGCATGATAGGTGCCTAGAGTTTCATAGATTCTTTTTATAGTATATTATAATTTTAAGGATCACTTCAAAACAATTTCATGAACTTTAGATATTATTTTTATTTCCTCCTTCTATTTTTTCCATGGTGATTTTACTTTCATCTGATTGAATGGCATTTTGACAATAGTTTGAAACACTTGAGCATTTGATTTTATCATAATAACTGAAAACATTGTTTTCAAGAGGGAGCATGGTTTATGACTGCAGGTACCGATGTATTTGGATTAGACTTAGATATTGGACATCAGGAAGTTTTTAACCAAAATTTTATGCTCTTTCCATAGATTTAATGGGACATACTTATTCAAATCCATTCACGTCAGTGTGTTTATTTTGTGCATATAACTGTGTTCTAGAAGCTACAAAGATGAATCAGGCATATCTGTGGCCTCAAAAAGTTGCAATATTGATGAGTACGTAGAAAAATATATGCATAGTGATAATACATGGAGATTAAGTTCTAAAGGTCAGTAAAATATGTAATATTCAGCCAGGTAGCGATGGAAGGTAACTTAAAAGAGAAGGGTTTTAGAAATAATGTCAATAGATGTACAGGATTTCAGAAGGTGGAGAGAGCAGTCCCTAGCCTAGAAACAAAGAATGTTATGATGTACACTTGGAAAAAATAGACCAAGCTCATATAAAGGGCTTTTGAAGGCTATAGTAACAAATATTGCTTAACCTGCTAAGTAAAGTGGATCTACAGAAACTTTATTTCTTTCTTTCACATACCATAGCCAGGTTTTACATAGACAAAAATTTCCCTACTTTTTTTTTTTTTTTAAAACTAGAAAGTTCCTGAATTGAACATTATTTCCCATAAAAAAATGTGAAACTTTATGTCTACAAAAACTGTTGACCTTGTACTACCACTTTTTCTTTTGAAATATTTTTCCAATCAACCTTCAGTCCATTCTAAACCTGATAAAACAAATGAAACAATGCACCCAATATAGATGGCAAAGCTAATGTGTATGTAAGTTAATGCTGCAGCTTTCCATTTTTCTTTCTGAGACTTTTGGGAGCTTTGAAGGAGTGGGGAGAAAATCAAATGAAGGATTTTTGAAAATTTGTCAAGATTTTCCAAATAGAAAACTGTTTAAAATAAATTAATGGAAGGCCTGATATTTTTGCAGGTATAAGAAAGTTTCCATTAAGATTTCTTTACTTGTTGAATCTGTCACCTAGAAGGACAATGTGATTAGTATATTCAACCTTAATATTTGGAAAACTGATTAAGTACAACATGACAATAGTTTGAAATTATATTTGACTGATGTGTTTGATGTTGATTTGTGAAGAACAATGTCACCAGAAAAAGTTTTGTTGTATCTGGAGAAATTAGGCCTTAGAAAGAATTCTTTTCAAAATAATTCCTTGTTGAATTGTAAATATGTTTCCTTTCACTGCAAGCCACTGGAAAGAGGATGGTTATATTGTCATTTGGTAATAACCTTTTAAAAAAGTTCTGGTTGAATATTTTTTAAAAACTGCTAATTATGTACAGCAGTGTCCTGCGGCAAACTATAGAGCATGCATTTTAAATATCAAGTAAAAATATAAATTATACTAAAAATCTTGTTATAATTACATGTGCCAAAAAACAGAGCAAATAAAGATAAATATTAACTTTAATCTGTTTACCTATATGAATAGATGTATATAGGTACAGGAATAAATGTTACAGTTAAAATATTATTTCTAAATGCATCAGGCTTTAGTTTTGTTATACATTGATGGCACACTATAAGGGACATGAGCAAAAATAATGGAGGCTTTTTATTTTTTGCAGTGGATTATTATCTATTTATTTGGCAGAGGCCTATAATAAACTTGATTGTATCTTTTGGATTTGTTTCAGTGCAAAACTGGAAATCATGGTTGCTTCAGAGCCACTTAATGCTATTTTACTTAGAACCATTATGCTCTTGTCATTTTGCAGAATTATGTATGAGAAATGATTCTCAGCAAGCATTCTTGGACATGAGAAAGAAATTCTACTATTTAGCCAAACAACATCAATTTCAGTTTGTACTCAGTGTAAATGCAAATACCTAAACACAATATTGTTAAAGAATAAGTGACAACCTACAGGATGAGAGAAAATATCTTTAAGATATGTGCTGACAAGGGGTTAATGTCCAAAATACATAAAGAACTCAAACAATTTAACAGCAAAAAATCAAATAACCTAATTTTAAAATGAGCAAAAGATCTAAGTAGAAATTTCTCAAAAAAAAAGAGAAATTGCCAACAGATATATAAAAATATTACTCCACATCACTAAACATCAAGGAAATGTAAATCAAAACCATGATGATGTATCTGCCCAGTTAGAAAGGCTATTATCAAAAGACAAAGATAACAGGTATTGGCATGGATGTGGAGAAAGGGGACCTCTTACACACTATCAGAGAAAATGTAAGTTAGTACAGCTACTGTGAAAAATCATATGGAAATTTTGCAAAAATTCAAAATATAACTAACATATTATTCAGCAATTTTTCTACTGAGTATATATACAAAAAATGAAATCAGTATGTCCAAGAGATGCCTGCACTCTCATGTTTATTCACAATAGCCAAGACACAGAATCAATCTAAGTGTACATTGATAGGTGAATGAATAAGGAAAATATACAGAAATGAATAAGAAAATGAATAAGGAAATTAAGAAATAAGAAATGAATAAGGAAAATATACAGAATGAAATACTATTGGGTCATAAAAGAAAAAGAATCCTGTAATTTGCAACCACATGAATGAACCTGGAGGATATTATGTTAAGTAAAATAAGCCAGGCACAGAAAAACAAGTACCTCATGATCTCACTTATAGGTGGAATCTTAAAAAGTTTATATTATATAAGGTAGAGAGTATAATGGTGGTTACCAGAAGCAGAGGTGGTTGGGGGATATAGAGAGATGGGAAGATTTTGTTGGTCAAAGGATACATAATAAGATGGAGGAAAATGTCATGAGATCTGTTGTGCAGCAAGGTGACTATAGTTAACGGTGATATATTCTATTCATAAAAAAATGTAAGAAAGTGGTTATTTGTTATGTGCTCTACCCACAGAAAAGATAACTGTTATTTATAAAAGGTTAACTAGAGGTAATGCATTTGTTAACTAGCTAAATTTAACCATTTCACAATGTGTGTGTGTGTGTGTGTGTGTGTGTGTGTATAAAATGCTGTATATATCATGAATGTATATATTATATACTTTAAATTATGTTTTGCATGATAAAAACATACAATGTTATCTGTCATCTTAGGAAAATTTAAAAACAAAGATGGTATTGTTGATGAGAATATGCTGACATGCTATATTGTTAGGAATGTCTATAGAATGTTTTTTCATAAAGCCATGTTCTTACTAGTTTAAAAATGCTCTCTTTACCAACATTGTGATATATTTATAATCTGAGATGTATTATATTGATAACTGTCAACTTGAGATAAATACACTTTCCTTCTAAAAATGACTGTTATTTTTAAAAGGTATAATAATTTTCATCTTTTTTCTTCTTTACTTCTGATTCAAGGAAACCCACAAGTTTCTCAGACACTTGACTTTGCAGAGTGAAACTTTATAGAAAGAAGCCTGATATGGTAATTGAAGGGGGATGCTCTAAAAGATAGGAACTTTTTGGTGAGTTCAGGATGTGCCATCTCAAAGCCGAGATGACAGAATGGGATATGGATATATAGCTTCAAAGTTGTTCTTTAAGCTCATCTCCAAAAGGGTAAAATCTCATTTTATTATATTTGATAATATATTTAAAAATAGCAACAGCTTATTGAGGATTGCTATGTTTTTCTTAATTGATTTATTATTATTTCACCAATCCATATTAAGCTTAATTTAAATGATTTTGAAATTTTCACATATAATCAACTCTTTTTCTAAAAATTCTATACACACACCTTCCCTCTTTTGAGCCTGATTCCTGAGGAGTTGACTAAGCTCTTGTGTTCATAGTATGCAATTATGATATATATTCCCACATAGACATCATTGCTCCCCATTGAGGTGCTCTGAGGAAGTCATGCCTTCATGCCCATCTGCACATTTCCCCTTTGTTTTTTCTACTTGAAGCCATACATCCCATTCCAACCCCTTCCTCTCCCATAGTTTTCAGCTCAAATTGAGAACAACTTTTTGTTTCAACTAGTGTCTAAGTCATTCATTGAAAGGGATAATAACTCAGTAGGGATCAAGGAATGGCTAGAAAAACGGTTAAGAACAGAGTTACATTTTCCAAGTAAAAGGAGAACAAACATGAGAAAATAACTAAAAGCACACTAAGTTTCATGTCTGGATAAATGTCGATTTCATCATTTGGTCTTCAAGGCTAACAACTCTCTTAAGGAATAACGTCAGAGCAATTCTGAAATCTCCTCATGCATGCATAAATTGTAACTTTCATTCTCATTTACATGCAATAACCAGTAGATGCTCCTGGAAACTAGTGAGTGAAATATACATTACTCTCAGCCATCGTAAACATCTATTCACATTTCTTCCAAAAAAGCATTTTCTTATAAAGCTACATTAGGAGTTGGCATACTCTGTAGCATTTTGTTATAAGAAGTAGTTGTTTGAAAAGTCATTGGTAGTCTGCCCCACGTTTGTTGAAAGAATTACCATATTTGTACCTTCAGGCAATTTTTCTGTCTGACATATTTTCTTCAAAACAATGATTTCCAAAAATGTAGTTGTGCATTACAATGCTTGAGAGAGTTTTACAAAAGCTAGACAAACAGTTCTCTAGATTTGGTGAATCAGGATTCCTAGGCTGGGAGCAGTAATCTGCATTTTTATCAAGATGTGTGTATTAGTCCGTTCTCACACTGCTATTAAGAATACTAGGGGAGAATGGGTAATTATAAAGGAAAGAGGTTTAATTGACTCACAGTTCTGGAGGCATAACAGGGAGTGTGGCTAGGAGCCCTCAGGAAACTTACAATCATGGCAGAAGGTGAAGAGGAAGCAGGCATCTTCTTCACAAGGTGGCAGGAGGGAATGTGTGAGAGAATGCGGAAGTAACACATTTTAAAACCATCAGCTCTCATAAGAACACACTATCACAAGAAAAGCATGCAGGGAAACTGCCCCCATGAGCCAATCACCTCCCACCTGGTCCCTCCACTGACACATGGGGATTATAATTCAAAATGAGATATGAGTGGGGACACAAAGCCAAACCATATCACTCTGTGACCTGGGTCTTGAAAACACTACTCTGAGTCTTTATATGCCCATTCTGAACATCTTAGATGAATAGATCCTAAACCTAGTCAGTTATCTAAATCATCTTGGGAGCTTTTAAAATATGTAATATTCGCAGATCCCATCCACAAAATCATGAGTATGTAGATCTAAAGATGGTCAACCAGAATCTGGAATTTTCAAAAGCATCTCAGATGATGCTTGTCAGAGCTATATTTAAGAATGCCACTTTGAAAAATATCAATAGCAATCTTATCTGTAGTATTCTGAAGGTTTAGAAAAATCCAAATTTGGGAATCATCTGACTTTTTTAAATGCACAGAGTAAATGAAAGTATTTGACTGCTTAAATGTTAAAGTGTAAAATAGCTATTTACATTTCTTAAAAATAATGTTATTACACTGTTGTATTTTTAAAAAATATGTTCCAGATTTTCATTGTGATGTTTAGTACATTTTACCTATTAAAAATATGTATATCTATACAAATGAATATCTGAAGTGGTTCTCCTTCTTAGTTATCATATTATCCTGTTCAATCCCTGAAAAACTTATTAGAATGTTTTATTTATTTGTTCTTATGTCTTTTCTTCTTAGAATGTTAACTCCATGAGGATAAGAATTCTATGCTATGTTCACTAGTGCACTCCTAGGGCCTAGAGCATTGACTGGTACATGGTTGGTGCTCAATACATATTTATTAAAAGAACAGATGTATATTATACATGTATATATTTATGTGTGGATAGTATATGCAAAACATATTTATATATGAAATTGACATATTAACCAATCATTCATACACATGCACACATACACAATATAGGTATGATTTCTTAGCTGCTAACAAAAGCACATTTTATTAATCATGAAATTTCTCTTATACACAAAGGCATTTGAGTCTCTTCCAAATCCCAAATAAAAAGGAAGTTTAGTAGTCAAAAATATAACTTCATTTCATTCATCTGAGAGGAACCTGCGGGCTGTGATTTGGATTTTCTATTAGCATTTTTTAAGAGGAGTCACACCGCTCCTCAGGTGTTATGAATCACTCACACATAATTTACTATCTGAAGAGCAGCTGAATCATCCTGGAATCATGGTGCCTCACGAGGAATGTGTCAACTATTTAATCTTCATTCACATAATGGAAAGTGTAGTTAACAACACTGTTATATTGCCAAACTTCAGAATCAAGTCACTAAAAATATTTTCTCACTTTGTAAGGTAGTGAGGATTCTAAAAGCTTGACTCTAAAAAACATCTTTAAAAGATGAGGTCTTTATGACTGCATGTTTTGTCTCTGGGTAGTAACCTTTCCAATTGAAGAGTGTATCTCAGAGGTATTCAGCTTAGGGAATTCTTGGTTCCTCAGACAAGTTAGAGCACTGCATATGCCTCTGCATGAGGAGACTGGTGTAGGTAGCGCATACTCATTATTTTCTTCACTTACACATTCATTCATTACACAATCTTCACTCTAGTACCTTTTGTATTTCGGGTGCTGTGTCAGGCCTCCTATAGGAAATGAAGGAGAGTATTAATGATGGATTCAGTACAATGTGGTAGGTGCTGGGTCAGTGATATATACAGAGGCCTCTGAGTCAAACAAGGGCATCTATAGGCAGTGGTATCAAGGATGGCTGCCTGGTGCTGCAGGTACTTGTGCCGAGTCTTGAGAACAGGTAACATTTACTCATTCCACACATATTTATTGAGTGCCTTCTTCAGAACTAGGCTTAACGTTGGGCATACTGTGGAGAAACTGAATAGACATGTACACTGCTCTCATGGAACTTGCAGCCTGGGAGGGAGCACGGACAAAAAACAAATAGTCTCCAAGTAAAAATATGTGATAAGCGAGGGAAAAATGCGAAAAGCTGTAAGAGCATTGCAGCTGGACCAAAATTTTTATTAATTGCTCAAGGTAAATGTTTCTTTGAAGAAATGGCATTTGAGCTGACTTCTTGTTAAGCAGAAGTTAGCTAAGCAAGGACAGAGAGAAGAGAGTATCCCAGATCACAAGAACAGAGTTTATTTTATTCAAAGAACTTCGGTCTAAAAAATGCAAAAATAAAGAAAATGGGGTTTTAAATCATTAACTTTACTGAACATTATGTTAATTTAAAATTTTAGAACTCAGCCAAAAGTGCAGATTTGAAAAGTAATATAAAAATAGCCTGGAAAATGCCTTTATTCTTTTTAAATTCTTTTCCGTTTTGTTTTTATTTTATAATTTTTATGGATAGATAGTAGATGTATATATATTTAGGGTACATGAGATATTTTGATACAGGCATGTAATGTGTAATAATCACATCAAGGTAAATGGGGTATCTATCATCTCAAGTATTTATAATTTCTTTGTGTTACAAACATTCCAGTTACAGTTTTTCAATTATTTTAAAATGGATGATAGATTACTATTGACTGTAACCATTCTGTTGTGCTCTCAAATACTGGATCTTATTCATTCTAAGTATATTTTTGTGTGCTCTGTGGTTTTACTTATTTATTTTTAAATTATCAAAGAGGAACAGGAGGTACTTTAGAAATAGTTGTCAGATGTTGGTTGATTTTTTTTCAATTATGTAGTCATTTTTGATTTTATGATTTTATTGCCGTTGGGTTTTTATTTTTTTTAATTTTCACACATCAGCTTATATTTGGCTCAATGCAGCCACCGAACAATACACACAGACTATACCCACCGTAGAATTAGGACCTTTCTAACTTTTCACTCTTCAGCAAACTTTTCTATTTATTGTTCTCTAGCCATGATAATTTACTCTTTTCAGATTGTATTCTTTGTCCATCGCCACTTTCAATACATTATGTTTTCAGTCAGTATTACCATCATGCAATACAGCACATTCATTAGCTCTCCGCTTCTGGTCTTCCGTGACGCAAATGCTTTCTCGTGTGTAAAGGGGCAAAGACTTTCATTTGGCTTTTAATCTAAGAAGGCAATAGATAAATCACAGTTTCTGAATCAAGAACTCCAAGTCGTCTTTGAGGAACTGACATTTAAACTGAACATTAATGAAACTGGCCGTGTAGTAACAAGAGAGAGAAGAGCACTCCAGGAGAATAAGGGAGAGACAGACATTTCAGGCAGTGGGACCTGGCACGTACAGAATGAAAGCATTATGACTCATTCAAGGAACAATTTTTAGTTTTGAGGGCTATACTGAAGTGTAAATACAGAGAAAAAAGAAACAGAGGTGTTTCAGTGTTTGTTTTATTCAGAGGAAGGAAGCCAGAGAAAGGAAGATGAAAAAATGATCGATTCTTATAGTAAACCTCGTGGCTTTGTCTCTCCAGCATCAGTTCTTGCTTCATCTTGCAATAGCATCCCAGTTTCCATGGTTTCCTCTCTCCTCTTAAGTCCAGGTGGCTTGATTGGAATTGAATGAACCCCTGGTTCTAAGCCTGCCTATAATCTGATAATTATATGTCCTTGGTCAAAATGATTGGTTCAGAGTTTGATTTATTATCCAATTAGGGACAATGACCTCAATTCCAGAAATTTTTCCAAAACTTTTGGGAGGAGGGAATCTCTCTTTTCAATAAAATTGGAGCTGGAAGCTTGTAAGGTTGGCATAGCAAAGGCCTGTATAAGAGTAAATCCAGTAGGGAGGCATACAGAGATTAATGATGGTGAGAAAACCACTAGCACATAAGACATTGTTTGGCCTTCTAGGCACAATCACATCCTAAGCTATAGGCATTTCTGTGACATGAACCAAAACATTTCCTTTTAACATAAAGTAAGCTTGGGTTGGGTTTCTGTTCTTGCAATTAAAGGTCCTACATAATATAAAGTTTAACAAGACAAAGTTCTGTTCTCCTAAATCTAAAACATCAACATTTCTGGAGCATCTCAATTTCAGTAGCACACCACAGGTTTCCTTTATCTTAATTTTCCAAATTGACAGCTTGTCATTACGTTGGACTTACCTTTTTAAAAAAATTAAAATAGGAAAATATTTCATTTATCATCTTTCTAGTATTGTTTTTCCTAAAGCTAGTAATACATTAAGAGTAAATGCATATTCTATATTAAAGTTTACTTCTATCCCAAAATGCATAGTAAACTCTTTCTTGCTTTTTCTAGAAATGTCTTGCTGGAAAAAACTGATCTTAAGCCTTTGGTTTTCCAACAATAGATGTTTTATTTTTAGCATTATCTTTTTTGCTTATTCTACAGCAAATATTATGTCCTTCAACTGATAGTTCAGAATGTTAAGCAATTTTTGCATCTTTCTAAAGCCAATAAAGATTTAGCTTCCTTAAATGATTGCCTGGAGCCTACATAATCTCCTTTAAATCTTCTAGGATATTTGATCTGCTGATTCAAATAGTTTTTTCAGTAATATGTTTTCTACTTTATTGATCTGATAAACTGACTGAAACAGAAACTGAGGTACTAGTGTCATAAAAAATGAGAAAGTTTAGTGAGGCAAAGCCTATACTTAGAGTTAATGACATATTTATAGAGATAAAAGGAGCTGCTATATTACATTGGATATTTAAATTTTTTAAATTCTAATGTTAAAAAACAAACATTTTAATTTGTTCACAATCTGTAATCCAAATACACAAATAATATTTCCCTTAATTCCACACATAGTTGAAGATATATTAAGGAACACCCTAAACCCAAATTACATGTGGATATTTTAGAGGCACAATAGACTGCTAAGTTTGAGATAATGAGAGCTGATTTCAGTAAAAAGCATGCTAAAATGGTGTGGTGAAAAGTGACGCTCAGCCACAAAGACCACCCTGTTGAGAAGGTACAGGCTCTTGTTTCTTAAAGAGACATTTGGGCAAATGCTCAAGTAAACAGACTAGAACCGGGTTTTGAAAATGATGAGAAAGCTGTGTCTGTTGATGGGGGAAAATGTGAGAGAGATAGGGAATAAGCATAGGGTATTTATTAAGAGCCTAGGCTTAGCTGACACTCAAATGCAAATTAAAATTTGAACCCACAACTTACTAACAGAGTAGTCTTGGTCAACTGATTTCACTTTTTAAATTGCATTTTAATTTTTAATTTGTATGGATACATAATTGTACATATTTAGGGGATGTGTGCAATATTTTAATACAAGAACATAATGTTTAATGACCAAATCAGAGTAATCAGGAAATCCGCCACCTCAAACATTTATTATTTACTTATTAGGAACATTTCAATTCTGTTATTTTAGTTATATTAAAATATATAACATTATTGTTCATTAGAGTTGCCTTATTGTGCTACTGAACATTAGATCTTATTTTTTTTCATCTAACTATTTTTGTACCCATTAACCAACCCGTATTTAATCCCCCTGACCCACCACCCTTCCCAACATCTGGTAACCATTGTTGCACTCTCTACTTACATGAGACCAACGTTTTAGCTCCCACGTGTGACTGAGATATGCGGTATTTGTCATTCTGTGCCTAGCTTATTTCATGAAATATAACCTGCAGTTCTATCCATGTTGTTACAGATGACAGGATTTTATTTTTCAATGGCTGAATAATATGCCATTGTGTATATATATACACCACATTTTCTTTATCCATTTATCTATTTATGGACACTTAGGTTGATTCCATATCCTGGCTATTGTGAATGAGGCTGCAATGAACTTGGAGGTGCAAATATTTCTTCAATATAATGATTTCCTTTTTTTGAGGTGGGATGAGTACACAGACAGTAGTGGAATTACTGGATCATATATTAGTTATATTTTTAGTTTTTTTTTGAGGCACCCCCAAATTGTTCTCCATAGTGTCTGTACTAATTTATATTCCCATCGAAAGTGTACAAGGGTTCTCCTTTCTTGGCATTCTCACCAACATCTGTTATTGTCTTTTTATAAAAGCCCTTTAACTGATATCACATTGCAGTTCTGATTTGAAGTTTTATGATGATTAGCCACATTGAACATGCTTTCATATACATGTTGGCCATTTGTTTGTATTCTCTTGAAAAATGTCTATTCAGATCTTTTGCCCATTTTTAAATCAGATTTTGTTTTTTGCTATTGAGTTGATTGAACTTCTTATATATTCTGGTTATTAATCACTTGTCAAAGGGGCAGTTTGCACATATTTTCTCTCTTTCTGTGGGTTGTATTTTCACTTTGTTATTGTTTTATTTGCTATGCAGAAGCTTTTTGGCTTTATGTGATCTCATTTGTCTGTTTTTGTTGCTTGCACTTTTAGGGTCTTAAGAAATCTTTGCTCAGATCAATGTCTTAGAGCATTTCCCCAATGTTTTCTTCCAGTAGTTTGATAGTTTTGGATATTAAATTTAAATATTTTATCCATTTTCATTTGATTTTTTTGTAAATGGTGAGACATAAGGTTTACTTTCATTCTTCTGCATGTGGATAAACAGTTTTCTCAGCATCATTTATTGAAAAGACTATCCTTTCCCAAAAGTATGTTCTTGGCAGCTTTGTCAAAAATGAGTTGACTATAAATGTGTAGTTTTATTTCTGTGTTTATTCTGTTCCATTGGTCTATGTGTCTGTTTTCATACTAGTACCATACTGTTTTGGTTACTATAGCTTTGTAATATAATTTGAAATCAGGAAATATAATGCTTTCAGCTCTGGTCTTTTTGCTCGGGATTGCTTTGGCTATTTGGTGTCTTTCGTGGTTCCATATAAATTTTGAGAGTTTTTTCTATTTCTGAGAAAAATGAATAGACTTTACTTTGAATTTGATTAACTCTTGGGGAGCCTCAGTTATTTCATCCTGGTAAGTGGCTTGATATGGATGTCAATTTCTTCATGTGTATAAAAAGTAGATGATATCAGCATTATGAACTGTTGAGAAATTTAATGACATCATTTACATAAAGCTCTTTGTAGAGTGTCTGATATTTAATAAGTACTCAGCAAATGTTAAATATTGTAATTATAATTAAGATGGTGACAGCAAATTATTATTTGGGATTCTGGAAGTTAAGAGGATCTGATAAGTAAGACCATATTATTCAGAAAAAAGAAACTGCACTAGCTTGAGGACAGAAGCTTAGTCTTCGAAGAACATATAACATTCTGCTGTCTGCAAAGCAGGAATCACACAAAGATAGTAGGTCAATAAGGGTGGATTGTGAGAGGGATAGAGAGAGATATTAAAAGTGTCTAGTCTATTCTGCCCCATACTCTCAGCACTTCACAGATCTCTGGGCTTGTACAAAGTTCAATTCTATTCCAATACCCCAAGGTCTAATGGAGTTGGTATTACTTTGACACTTTTCATCTGATTCAACATTATCAAATGAGATGTCCAAGAGCTTCAAATTAGACAATCAGTAGATCCAGCTGTGTGGATTAGAACTGGCAAAGGCAGGGATATGAAACTACGTAATCCACGCCAAGCTCTTGGAACAATGCCAACAGATACTACTTGTAATTATTGTGATTTCCTTCTTGACACTTTCTACTCTTGACTTACCTGATAACCAGAGTTGTGAGATTTAGCAAATAAATAATACAAGGTGCTCAGTTACATTTGTTTACCAGAGAAGCTATGACTTATTTTAAATATAGGTATTTCCCAGATGTTGCATATATTTAATAACCTCAGTGATAACCCACCTTCCTGGATTTCCTTTTTTCCTCTGCTATACATTCTGAGCCTTCTTTAGTGATTCCTTCTCCCCATGGACGACATTGACCTCGTATCCCATGTGTCAAACTTCTTCCTACCTTGTAAACTTAGCATATGGTATTCTCTTTGCGAAAAAAAAAAAAAAATCATTCTATCACTGTTAGCCTGGCTGCATTAGGCTTATACTTTAAGTCTGGACATGCTCATATTATCCCCACATTAAGTTAAATTCTTTATCGTATAGTTTCACAGCACAGTTTGCAGCGCATATTACATTTACATTTGTTGAATATTGATTGCTATCTTTCAGCTAACCTCTATGGGGCAAGAATTATGTTTGACTTAATCTCTACCGAGTCTCCTGCACTTGGGACAGAAAACATACTTAATAAACATGTGTAGAATGTAGCAGGAATAACTTTTGTTACTATGATTATTAACAAGCACTAGCATTTTCTCTGCATTTTTCCAAAATATTTCAAAAATACTAAAAAGTATGCTTCTATTACATACTAGTGAGATGTTAGTCATCAACATGTTTCCATTGAGTATTGGTTATTCCTGTTTTCTAATATAATAACACATATTTACTGAGCACTTGTAATGTCCCCGGTGCTGTGGGAAGTGCTTACAGTATTCAGTTGTATCCACAGTCAATCATAATAAGATCAATTTTAATTCACAGAATGTTAATGAATAATCTAGAATGTCAGCTGGTTAACTTAATATTTGGCAGGATATTGGTATTGGGAAAAATTACTTATAAACCAAGTACAATACTTAATATGGGCAGGACAACTCAAGATATCAAGCACAAAACAGAAAGCTTTTGGTGAGTAAAGGGAGTTAGTGGCAGCATAAAGAGATAATGTCACAATATTCAATAATTTGATTCTTTCTTTTCCAATATTTAGAGGTCATTTCTGTCTAGATGATAAATATTACAATATTAGACTCAAATAAGATACTCATTTATTGACTGCAAATTTTTATATAATATCTTATCTTTTGTTTTACTAAGCCATTAAAAATAACTGTCATAACTCATCCCACCAGAAATATTATAATTTTCTAAATATTATAATTTCTTCAGTTATAAATATTTTTAAATGATGTTCTATGTTGAAAAGCCACAGATGTCTTATCAGTAACATAATTACAAATTATTTCTTTGTTGTGAATAGCTCCCATATAATGAGTAATTTTACTTATATAAATGAGTATATTTTTATTCAGTTTCTGCAAATGATATTATCTACCTTTTTTAAATGCTTAGTATCTCCCCTTTCTGAGGACTGTAACTCTCTGTTCCCGTAATACGAGGTGTTTTAAATTATTCAGAGACAAGAGAAAATATTAAACAAAGATATTGTCAAGATTTTGCTATAGTTACTAGACTATATTAATACAAGTTTCTACAATAAAGTCAAGGTTGGATACAACCACATTTTTATATTATTAATCTTATTTTAATACATGTATAATAGAAGTTTAGTGTGCTTGCACGCATACTTTGTTTTATTGTGCTTTATTTCTTGTGCTCCAAATATATTATGTTTCTTAGAAATTGGTGGTTTGTGACAACCCTGTGTCAAGCAAGTATTTTGGAGTAATTTGTCCAATAGCGTCTGCTCACTTGGTGTCTCTGTGTCATGTTATGGTAATTCTTACAAAATGTCAAACTTTTTCAGTTTTATAAAACATGTTATGGTGTTCTGTGACCAGGGATCTTTGATGTGACTATTGTAATTGTTTTGAGGGTACCACAAACCACATGAAGATAAGATGATGGACTTAATCAATAAATGCAGGTGTTCTGACTACTTCATCGAGCAGCTTCCTCCCATAGCTTCCTCCCTCTTCCAGCCTCACTATTCCCTGAGACACAACAATATTGAAATTAGTCCTATTAATAACCCTAGATTGGGCTCTATATGTTCGAGTGAAAGAAATAGTTATAAGTAACTCTTTAAATAAAAGTCTCTCATTTTAAATAAAAATCTAGAAATGATTTAGTTTAGTGAGGAAGGTATGTCAGAAGCCAAAATAGGTCAAAAAGCTAGGCCTCTTGGGCCAAATAGTTAACCAAGTTGTGCATGCAAAGAAAAAGTTACTGAAGGAAATTAAAAGTGCTATTCCAATGAACACACAAATGATAACAAAGGGAAATAGCTTTATTGCTGTTATGGAGAAGGTTTTAGTGGTCTGGATGGAAGATCAAATTGGCCATAGCAGTTCCTTAAGTCAAAACATAAGCCAGAGCAAGGCCCTGTCTTCAATTCCATGAGGGCTAAGAGAGACAAGGGAGCTACAGAAGAAAAGCTAGAAGCTAACAGAGTTTAGTTCATGGAGTTTAGGGAAATAAGACATCTTAGGATACAAAATCATTGTGCAGAAATCACAAGCATTTCTATACACCAATAACAGACTAACACAGAGCCAAATCATGAGTGAACTCCTATTCATAATTGCTACAAAGAGAATAAGATACCTAGGAATACAACTAACAAAGGATGTAAAGGACATTTTCGAGGAGAACTACAAACCACTGTTCAAGGAACTAAAAGAGGACACAAACAAATAGAGAAACAGTCCATGCTCATGGTTAGGAAGATTCAATATTATGAAAATGGCCATACTGCCCAAAGTAATTTCTGGATTCAACACCATCCCCATCAAGCTACCAATGACCTTCTTCACAGAATGCAAAAAACCACCTTAAACTTCATATGGAACCAAAAGAGCCCGCATAGCCAAGACAATTCTAAGCAAAAAGAACAGAGCTGGAGGCATCATGCTACCATGCAGAAAGTGTACGGACTTCTCAGCATCTATCCCAACATTCCCATGCAATACTCTTTTAACATGGAGAATTGAACTCCACAAATGGCATTAAAAATTGCATCTTTGAGAGCCTTAAAATAGAGCTGTTAACATATTAGCAACCTGTTAGCAGTCTGGACTGTCATGAGCAAGAACCCACGCACAGTATGAGCCATTGTTTATTTTTGGTCACATCAAGAAGGTAAAACATTTATTTTAATAAACTAAGGCATAAAAATCCCCAGCAGGTTGAGATGCACCAAATGGGATATTGATAGATAACAAAATGTTGTTGACTCTTTATAAGGACAGAGGACAGACTGGGAGCTTGCAGCTTGATTTTAACTCTTATAAAAATAGGCAAGCCATTCTCTTGGTCACTCTAGGAAGAAATCTCAATTACTATGCTAGCTTTTTTCTCGAGTGGTGATTGGTTGATGCCATTATTTACAATCCACGAGGATTGTTTTTCAAAGAGATACTCTGTTGGAAACATGAAACAGTATGCTCTTAGCCAGCCATACTGAGTTATTTTTATTCCCGTTTGGGAATAGTAAAGTATGATTCTGCACATGCAGTACATGATTATGGCAAGACATTTTAAATGGGACAGTATCGGGCATGAATGTGTAGATACCAGGGTGACAACTGGGCAGTGTCTGCAGAGCATAATTCATACTACCTATCTGTAGTGGTTGATATCCTGAAAAGGAGAAGCTCATAGTAATCTTATTATACATAATGCATGTATATCTATGGAAATGACTTTTATGCTTAATTTTTGAATTTGGTCTTTCACTTGGAGTCAGAAGAAGAAAATTACTGACTTGAAACACAGAGGCTGAAGAAAAGAAAATAGAAATAGGGCTTTGATGAGAATCCATAGGCCTGGTGTCCAGTGCACAGACTGTTCTTGCATAAGAATTACATATTTTGAGTAGGTTTTTCCAAGCCCCCCAGATGAAGGAACTTCTGCAGGACAATGGCCATCACAGGTGGGAAGCAATTTTAGACATAGTGGCTTCCTCACTAGAGACCTGGGACCAGAGTAAGAGACATCATTAGTACAATAATGTACTGCACAAGGTGAAAACTGCATCAGCAGAGCAATCCTATGTGCTTACATGAGACAAATAATTTCTGTTTTCTTTTCACTTATAGTAGAAGTAGTCACATACTTTTCTTTTTTCTCTTTCTTCTGAAAAGCTGCTTTTTTTCAGAAACTCATAAACCATAGTCCACAACCATAATGACTGTTTTCTCAAGAGTGAGTTCTTAATCTCATTCTCTTTGGTTGTTGAAAAATTGGGTGAACTGTCCTGGTTAGGATGAGTTTTGAAGAGACAGGACAGGCAGTGGAAGTATTTCTTACTTACAATGGCATATTGATGGAGCCCAAGAAAAGTTCAGTTTCATAGATTATGAGGGCTAGAGTTCAAAAGAGTATACCCGTAAGTTTGCAAAACAAGTTGCAGGCATTTGGAACTGGAGTGCTGAGCTCAGCAATTTCAAGATTGGGTTGAAATGGTGAGTTGATGTGGAACTTCTGGCATCTGGACATTTTCAGGAAGCTGTTGTATGGAAGAGATACATTCACTTAAAAGGTTTGAGGACATTTACTCCATATAACAGTGTTAGAAATGCAGCTGTGAGTAAGAAAACACTGCACTTGGCCAGGCGCGGTGGCTGACGCCTGTAATCCCAGCACTTTGGGAGGCCGAGGCGGGCAGATCACAAGGTCAAGAGATTGAGACCATCCTGGCCAACACGTTGAAACCCCGCCTCTAATAAAAATACAAAGAAATTAGCCGGGTGTTGTGGCACACGCCTGTGAGGCTAGTTGGGAGGCTGAGGTGGAAGAATCGCTTGAATCCAGGAGGTGGAGACTGCAGTGAGCTGAGACTGCACCACTGCACTCCAGACTGCTGACAGCAAGACTCTTTCTCACAACAAAAAAAAAGAAAACCCTGTACTGGCTATCATGAAGCTTATAGTCTCATACTAGTTTTTATCGACAAGATATTGTTTTTCTTGGAAAATGATTTGGCTTTCACATTGTTTTCAATGGCTTGTATGTCAGGTTATGTGTTTGTTTTAAATAAGCCAATGTACAATACTCCACAGTAAAAGAACTTTATTTTTATTTTTTCCCAGTTCATCATGAAAATGAAATGTGCTGACCAAACATTTCATCAGGCAATGTATAGATTTTTGGATTCTCCAAAGTGATTAATTTTCTGGAACTATATTTAATCTAGAGATAAACTAGAAAGATGAATGTTTCAATTGACAGGAATAGCTGCTTATTCATCTCAGTTGTCAACATTAAAAAAAAATAACAAAAGCAGAAAAGCAAGAAAGTAAGAAAAGACAAGATTCCTTGAAGTATTTCGTGGAAATTTATCTCCTTACCTCAATGTGGTCAGTAGCCACAGCTTTATTAACCCATGGCAGTTGATCCAATTAAATCACACTTTTATATCTTTGAAATTTTTATTTCACTAGAAATTTCTCTCCACTTTGATATTCCATATCTCTGTAGCACTTTTGCTACTTAGATTATCTCTGTCTTACTGATTTAATTATTTTCCTTTTGAAACTACTTAATTTCCAGAGATAAATGATTTTATCATAAGAATATAATTCAGATACATATCAGTTTTTAAAACACACAAAAAATCTAATGTTTTAAATAATAAACATTGTTGACATGTTTTAGATTTGTGTCCCCACCCAAATCTCATGTCAAATTGTAGTACCCAGTGTTGGAGGAGGGGCCTTGTGAGAGGTGATTTGATCATGGGCTCAAATATCCCCCTTGCTATTATCATGATAGTGAGTGAGTTCTCATGGGATCTGGTTATTTAAAAGTGTGTTGCATCTCCCCCTTTACTCTCTTCCACCTGCTCTGGCCATGTGAAGAAGTGCCTCCTTCCTATTTACCTTCTGCCATGATTGTAAGTTTCCTGAGTCCTTCCCAGTCATGCTTCCTGTACAGCTTGTGTAATCATGAGCCAATTAAACCTCTTTTCTTTATAAATTACCCAGTCTCACATATTTTTTATATCAGTGTGAGAACAGACTAATACAGAAAATTGATACCAATAAATGGGGACTGCTATAAAGATACCTGAAAGTATGAAAGCAGCTTTGGAGTTGGGTAATGGGAAGAGGTTGGAAGAGTGTGGAGGGCTCAGAAGAAGAAAGCAAGATAAAGGAACATTTAGAACTTCCTAGATACTTGTTATATTCTTGTGATCAAACTGCTGATTGTGATATGGACAATGAAGTCCAGGCTGAAGAGGTCTCAGATGGAGATGTGGAACTTACTGAGAACTGAAGCAAGAATCACTTTTGTTATGTCTTGACAAAGAGCTTGGAGATATTGTGCCCCTGCTCTGGAAATCTGTGGAACTTTGAACTTGAGAGTGATGATTTAGGGCATTTGGTAGAAGAAATTTCTAAGCAGCAAAACATTAAAGACATGACCTGGCTGCTTCTAGGAGCTTATTCTTATATTCATGAGCAAAAAAGATGTAAAACTAGAACATATATTTAAAAGGTAAGCAGAATATAAAAAGTTGAAAAGTTTGCAACTTGGCTATATGTAGGAAAGAAAAACTCATTTTTTGGGAAGAATTTAAGCTGGCTTCAGAAATTTGCATAAGTTAAGGGAGCCAAATGTTGGTAGGATAAGGGGGATAATGCCTTGAAGGCATTTCAGAGACCTTCAAGACAGCTTCTCCCATTGCAGTCCTGGAGGCATATGAAGGAAGAATGGTTTCGTGGGCCAGGGCCAGGACTAAGGCCCTCCTGCTCTGTGCAGGCTCAGGACATTGCACCCCACATTGTAGTTGTTCCAGCTCCAGCCATGGCTAAAAGGAGGCAATATAAGCTCAGTCTGTTGTTTAAGAAGGTACAAGCCATAAGCCTTCATAAGCCATAAGCCTGGTTTTCATGTGGTGTTAAATCTATAGGGGTGTGGGGTGTGAGAGTTGAAGCTTGGGAGCCTGCACCTATATTTCAGAGGATGTATTGAAATGCCTGAATGTCCAGGCAGAAGTCTGCTTCAGAGATGGAGGCTTCACGGAGAATGTCTACTAGGGCAAGTGCCAAGAGGAAATGTGGGGTTGGAGCCCCCATACAGAGTCTCCACAGGGGCACTGCCTATTGGACCTGTGAGAAGAAGTCCACCATCCTTCAGACCCCAGAATAGAATGGCAGATCCACTGTCAGCTTGTACCATGCTTTTGGAAAAGCTTCAGGCATTCAACACCAGCCCATGAAGGCAACTGCAGGAGCTGTACCCCGCAGAGCAATAGAAGCAGGCTTCCCAAGATCTTGGGAGCTCACCCCTTGGATCAGTGTTGCCTGGATCTGAGACATGGAGTCAAAGGAGATAATTTTGGAGCTTTAAGATGTAATGACTGCCCTACTGGGTTTTGGATTTGCACAAGTCCTGTTGTACCTGCTTTTGGCTGATTTCTCCTTTTTGGAAGGAGAGTATTTACCCAATGCATTTTCCCCATTGCATCTTGGAAGTAACTAACTTGTTTTGATTTTATAGGCTCATAAGTGGAAGCAACTAACCTCGTCTCAGATAAGCCATTAGACTGTGAACTTTTGAGTTAATGCTGAAGTGAGTTAAGACTTGAGGGAATATTGAGAAGGGATGATTGTCTTTTGCAAAGTGAAAGGGACATGAGATTTGAGAGGGGCCAGGGACAGAATGATATGGTTTGGATTTGTGTCCCCACCTGAATCTCATGCCAAATTGTAATCCCCAGTTTTGGAGGAGAGGCCTTGTGGGAAGCGATTGAATCCTGAGGGTGGACTTCTTCCTTGCTATTCTTGTGACAGTGAGTGAGTTTTCGTAAGATGTGGTTGTTTAAAAGTATGTGGGGTGAGATAACATGGGGAGAAATGCCGGATATAGTCAAAGGGGGAATAGAGGCAGCAAACCACCTGGTTATGTATGCACCTATGCAACAACCCTGCATGACCTGCACATGTACCCCAGAACCTAAAGTAAAAAAAAAAGTATGTAGCACCTCCCCTTTCTCTCTCTTCCTCCTGCTCTGGCCATGTGAAAAGATGCCACCTTCCTCTTCATCCTCTGCTATGATTGTACGTTTCCTGAGGCCTCCTCAGCCATGCTTCAGGTACAGCCTATGAAACCATGAGCCAATAAAATATCTTTTCTTTACAAATTATTCAGACTTAGTTATATTTTTTAGCAGTTCAAAAATGGACTAAAACAAATGTGTTATTAAGTTCTAGATATTTATAATTTCTAGCTTCAGAATTTCAGAACCAATAACTTCCTGTCATACTAAGTCATGCAGATCATGCAAATGATGAGTTTTAGAAAATAAGAGCCTGGCTTTGGCATCTTGTTGAAACCATTCCTAAACCTTTTTTTTTCTATTGGAGAATCTGATACTAAATCTCTCAAGGTGAAGTCTGTTCTCATCATTGCCCTGGTATATACAACAGCTTAACTGGCTTTTCAGTTCTTAGGAACCTAGGAGGGCCACTGTTTCAGAAAGAGCTATGAGAAATAATTTAGCCATTCTGTGAGAAATTAAAATTAGCCCAATGATTTTTGTGAAGAAGAACTCATTTAACGTGACTCCTAGAGGACAGAAAATAAAAATGTCCCATCACTAACAGCCATATCCCAGCCTTTCTTGGTTAAAGCACAGGTGTTAAAAAAAAGTCTCCTCTGAGTGTGGAAACCATTCACTTCATTGAATTGGTAATGAGATTATGGTAACTATAGAGAGCCATGTATATGAATATCTTGCTATTTATTAGCTGAAAAATCCTGGATTAATTACTTATTTGCACAAGAGATGCCTCAGTTAGAAAATGGCCATAACAATAAAACCTACCTCATAGAGTTGTTATGCACACCAAATGAGTTAATATTGTAAAGCATTGAATACCACCATTTGAGAAGCACTTTATTGTTTTGGTGCTCTATAAAGAAAATTACAAAGACACCAGAATAAAAAAATATAGTGCATCAGTGATTACTTGCACACTGAGTCTTCATCAAGTATTAGATCTCCATCCTCAATTCCTTTTTCCTAAATGAGAAAAGAGGTGAAATAAACAACTAACTTCCAACTATATGAGAGTCTTCAGAGTGTGGTCATTAGTTGTCATGCTCCCTGTGTTCAAATCTGTCTACTATGCACTTGTGTGATCTTAGGCAAAGATCCTAAACCACACTGTGCTTTATTTTTATCATTTGTGAAACAATAGTACTTGACACATAAAATTGTTTTATGAGGATTAATTAACATGATGGATGATACAGATTTAGGCATTACAATGCCATTGTAAATTTTCTCTTTTTTTCTTCTTTTAAGTTCTGGGATACATGTGCTGAATGTACAGGTTTGTTAGATAGGTTCACATGTGCCATGGTGGTTTGCTGCACTGTTCAACCAGTCATCTAGGTTTTAAGCCCTACATGCGTTAGGTGTTTGTCCTAATGCTCTCTCTGCCTTCCCCCGAACCCCCGACAAGTCTCAGTGTGTGATGTGCCTCTCCCTGTGTCCATGTGTTCTCATTCTTCAGCTTCCATTTATGACTGAGAACACATGATGTTTGGTTTTCTGTTCCTGTGATAGTTTGCTGAGGATTATGATTTCCAACTTCATTCATGTCCCTGCAAAGGACATGAGCCATTTTTTTGGTATGGCTTCATAGTATTCCATAGTGTATATTTGCCACATTTTCTTTATCCAGTCTATTGTTGATGGGCATTTGGGTTGGTTCCAAATCTTTGCTGTTGGAAGTGGTGCTGAAATAAACATATGTGTGCATGTTTTTTATAGTAGAATAATTTTTAATCTTTTGGGTATATACCCAGTAATGGGATTGCTGGGTCAAATGATATTTCTGATTCTAGATCCTTCAGAAATTATGACACTGTCTTCCACAATGGTTGAACTAATTTACACTACCACCAGCAGTGTAAAAGCATTCCTATTTCTCCACATCCTCTCCAGCATGTTGTTTCCAGACTTTTTAATAATTGCCATTCTAACTGGCATGAGATGGTATCTCATTGTGGTTTTCATATGTAGTTCTCTGATGACCAGTGATGATGAGCTGTTTTTCATGTTTGTTGGCTGCATAAATGTCTTATTTTAAGAAGTGTCTGTTCATATCCTTCACCCACGGTTTGATGGGGTTGTTTTTTTTCTTGTAAATTTGTTTAAGTTCCTTGCATATTCTGGATATTAGCCCTTTGTCAGATGAATAGATTGCAAAAATTTTCTCCCATTTGTAGGTTGCTTTTCATTCTGATGATTCTTTCTTTTACTGGGCAGAAGTTCTTTAGTTTAGTTAGATCCCAATTATCAATTTTGACTTTTATTACAATTGCTTTTGGTGTTTTAGCCCATGCTTATGTCCTGAATGGCATTGCCTAGGTGTTTTTCTAGGGTTTTTATGGTTTTACGTTTAAGTCTTTAATCCATCTTGAGTTAATTTTTATATAAAGTGTAAGGAAAGAGTCCAGTTTCCGTTTTCTACATATGGCTAGCTAATTTTCCCAACACCATGTATTAAATAGGGAATCCTTTCTCCATTGCTTGTTTTTGTCAGGTTTGTTGAAGATCAGATGGTGGTAGATGTATGATGTTATTTCTGAGGCCCCTGTGCTGTTGCATTGGTCTGTATATCTGTTTTGGTACCAGTACCATGCTGTTTTGGTTACTGTAGCCTTATAGTACAGTTTTAAGTCAGGTAGCATGACGCCTCCAGCTTTTGCCTTTTTGCTTAGAATTGTCTTGGCCACACGGGCTCTTTTTTGGTTCCATTTGAAATTTAAAGTAGTTTTTTCTAATTCTGTGAAGAAAGTCAATGGTAGCTTGATGGGAATAGCATTGAATCTATAAATTACGTCGGGCAGTATGGCCATTTCCATGATATTGATTCTTCCTATCCATGAGCATGGAATATTTTTTCATTTGTTTGTGTCCTGTCTTATTTCCTTGAACAGTGGTGTCTGGTTCTCCTTGAAGAGGTCCTTCACATCCCCTGTAAGTTGTATTACTAGGTGTTTTATTTTCTTTGTAGCAGTTGTGAATGGGAGTTAACTCATGATTTGGCTCTCTGCTTGTCTATTATTGGTGTATAATAATGCTTGTGATTTTTGCCCATTGATTTTGTATACTGAGACTTTGTCGTATGCTGAGACTTAAGAATTTTGGGACTGAGATGATGGGGTTTTCTAAATATACAACCATGTTATCTACAAATAGAGACAGTTTGACTTCCTCTTTTCCTATCTGAATATGATTTATTTCTTTCTCTTGCCTGATTGCTCTGGCCAGCACTTCCAACACTATGTTGAATAGGAATAGTAAGAAAGGACATTCTTGTCTTGTGCTGGTTTTCAAAGGGAAACTTTATCCCAGAGGGGCACTAGCCTGATGCCAGCCCCTGTTGAGAGGTCTCTCCCAGGTAGAGGGCATGGGGGTCAGGAACCTATTTGAGGAGGCAGTCTGTCCCTTAGTAGATCTTGAATGTTATGCTGGGAGAACCCTCCTTGTCAGGATCTACTGCTGTTTTCAGAGCTGGCAAGTAGGAATGTTTGTCTGCTGAAGCTGTACCCACAGCTGTCCCTTCCCCCAGGTGCTCTGTCCCAGGGAGATGGGAGGCTACTGCCCAGTAAAGAGGAATCTAGATAGACAGCCACTTTGCTGCACTGTGTTGAGTTCCACCCAGTCTGAATTTCCAGACCTCCTTAGCACTGTCAGGGGAAAACTACCTACTCAAGCCTCAGTAATGGCAGATTGATCCCCCACCAAGCTTGATTGTCCGAGGTCAACTTCAGACTGTTGTGCTGGCAGTGAGAATTTTAGGCCAGTGTTTCTTAGCTTGCTGGGCTCTGTGAAAGTGGGACCTGCTGAGAGTGACCATTTGGCTCCCTGGCTTCAACTCCCTTTCTAGGGGAGTGAACAGTTAGTTCTGTCTTGCTGGAGTTCCAGGGGCCAATGGGGTATGAAAAAAAAAAAAAACAAAACAAAAAAAACTCCTGCAGCTAGCTCAGTGTCTGCCCCAACAGCTGCCCATTTTTGCTTTAAACCCAAGGCCCTGGTGGTATAGGCACACAAGGGAATCTCCTGGTCTGCAGATTGCAAAATCCATGGGAAAAATGTAGTATCTGGGTTGGTTAGCACAGTGCCTCATGGCTTCCCTGGGCTGGGAAAGGGAGGCCCTTGCTCCTCACACTTCCTGGATGAGGCAATGCCCACCCTGCTTCTGTTCGCCCTCCATGAGCTGCACCCACTGCCAAACCAGTCCCAGTGAGATGGACAGGGCACCTCAGTTGAAAATGCAAAAATCACTCACCTTCTGCATTGGTCTCACTGGGAGCTGCAGACTAGAGCTGTTCCTCTTCCACCATCTTGCCAGATCCCCCTGTAAATTTTCGATGATGCTGTTTTTATTATTATGGTTAGTATATTACATATAGACAGTTGAATAAAATATTAAATAAATAGATGACAGAGGGTAACATGTTTCACCTAAATTAGACTGGTTAGTTATTTAAAGAATGGTGTCTCAACTTTATTATTATCATTGGCACACCTATGAATTTAGTGAATAGTGTCACAAAACTAAGTAAAGTAGGGTGTCAAAACAAGCTAAAAAGCTAAAACTGTTTCTTTACTGGTCATCTAAAGACTAGCATCATTGTACGTAAATAAATGAAGTTGAATATTTTATTACCCAGGTGGCTTTCCTACTATGTGAAATGATTGCTTTCCTTACATGAAGTATATCAAAATGAGCTTCTGAAATTTTGCCCTCAGGTTGCAGAGCTGGAAGAGAAACTGTTGTCAGGAGCACAATGGAACCAGGTAAAGATATTCAGGGAGTAAAATGTACCCAGGGATCTTAACAAACCTGGGCTGGAAAAGGAGTTTAATAGTTCAACTTTCATGAAAAATGTGGAGTAGAAAGGAGTGGAAAATCTAGTTTCCTCCTCCACTGTTTTCCATTTCATTATTGAAGTATTTCAATTCTCTGGACAATAAAATAAGGGAGTACATGATAGATGGCTGTCCAAAGGCAATATTCCTCTTTAGCACCAGTAATATTTTAAGTTTACACGAAAATACCAGGTGGGACCTCTATGATGATTTTAGCTTAAGGCAATGCTAAATCCTGAGAATTACTGAAGCACTTTCAAGAACAGCATCCCAAGCTCTATTCCACAAGCTGGCTTTGATGATTGATAAATTATAATGGCAATTAATGTACTTAATTTCAAAAATTAAATAGATACCTATTTTCTTTCAAGGTTTATTGTAATATGCAGCATTTTTTCAGACTCATTTGTTGTTTGCCTCAGGTTTAGTATGCATTGCCTGCCTTCCTGCAGCTCTTCAGTAGGTCTCTGACATGAACCCACCTGAGGTATGTCAGTGTGCTTCCACTACCCAATTGTTCTATACTCCAAATCAAAAGAATGACATCTTTCTCTAGTGTGACTTCTGAAAATTGGATGCTTTATTTGAAAACACAAACAAAATGTGACTCTTTCTCATGTTGTTCTTCTCTCTGCAGGGAGGCCATTACACTAATGCCTTCAGCTTTTCACAGAGCTCAGATTGCTTTGTTGGATGCTTTGAAATGTCTGGTCATTATAATTTAGTCACTCAAGACCCCTAACTTAAAAATTCTAGTTATGGAATAATTGTGAGGCCATAGGAAGCAAATTAAGCAAGCTGTCTACTCTTGGGAAATGTTAACAAATGCCTGTGGATACTGAGAAGAGTCCATGGGGAAGAAAATGAGCCACACAAGGTCGGAATACCTTACTATGCTATTAATAATATCTTCCTTCTTATTCAGGGACTATTTGTTTTTATTAAATACCAAAACACTGAGGCATTAAAAATATTGAACTCTAGCTGTTTTGATAAAAAATACAATATAGATTTTTTTTTAAGTTTAGCTAACAGTTTTTGAAAGCTGATTATTGGTCAGACCCTGTGCCTAAGACTTTATATATATATATTCCTTCACCTAATCTTCACAATGATCTGTGATCTAAGGCTTTTATGAATATTCAGTGAGATAATGTCCAAAAAGTACTTGCAATACATGGCTTCTGACACATAGTAGTTGTGGTATTTTGATGTTTTTTACTGCAATTAGGTGAGACTTAAGCATACATGGGCATGATATATATAATTATAAATGCTTGTGCTAATTACAGTGATCAAAAAAATTTAAACACATTTGAATTATAAATTGACTTAAGAGAAATTCCTTCAGATTTTCTCGCCTATATTTCTTATATACAGATCACTATGAAGACATAAAGATTTTTTTAAAGTGGGCTTTGGAGAGCATGTAATGAAACTGGAAAATCATTCTAAGCTTGCAGAAAACTTATGGAATAATAGATGTTGGTATACAGTCAAATGCTAAATGGTAAGATGTAGGCAATTGACTAAAAGTAGAGTTTGGAGAATTTTCCTGGAGGAAATAAAGCTTGCTTAAGTCTTCAAAATTGAATGTTTAGGTGATATTATTTTAAAGAGGAAAGAAAAAAAAACTGTAAGTAATACCCAAGATTTCTCTCCATAGTGAGCAGTGGGAAATGAGTTCTTAAAGATTCTTAATGCTCATGGATGGAAAAAATGAATATTGTTAATATGGCTGTGCTACCCAAAGCAATTTATAGATTCAATGCTATTCTTATAAAACTACTGATGACATCTTCAAAAAACTAGAAAAAGCTATTTTAAAATTCATATGGAACCAAAAAAGAGCCCAAATAGCCAAGGCAATTCTAAACAAAAGAAAAAGCTGGAGACATCATGTTACCTGATTTCAAATTATACTACAAGGCTACAGTAACCAAAAAGGCATGATATTGGTACAAAAACAGACACATAGACCAATGGAACAGAATGAAGAGCCCAGAAATACAGCTGCACAATTAAAACCATCTGATCTTCAATAAAGGTGACAAAAACAAGCAATGGAAAAAAGACTTCCTCTTCAATGAATGGTTTTGGGATAACTGGCCATATATAGAAGATTGAAGCTGGAACCCTTCCTTACACTATATACAAAAATCAATTCAAGATGGATTAAAAACTTAAATGTAAAACTTAAAACTTTAAAAACCCTGGGAGATAACCTAGGAAATGCCATTCTGAACATAGGCCTTGGCAAATATTTTGTGACAAACTTTCCAAAAGCAATTGCAACAACAAAAAAGTGACAGATGGGACCTAATTAAACTAAACAGCTTCTGGACAGGAAAAGAAACTACCAACAGAATAAACAGACAACCTAAAAAATGGGAGAAAACATTTGCAAACTATGCAACCAACAAAGATCTAAAATCCAGAATCTATAAGGAACTCAAATTAACAAGCAAAGGGTGGGGCGTTGGCTCACACCTATAATCTCAACACTTCGGGAGGCCAAGGCGAATGGATCACCTGAGGTTCAAGTTCGAGACCAACCTGACTAACACAGTGAAACCCCGTCTCTACTAAAAATACGAGAATTAGCACCTGTAATCCCAGCTACTCTGGAAGCTGAGGAAGGAGAATTGCTTCAACCTCGGAGGTGGAGATTGCAGTGAGCCGACGTCACACTACTGCACTCCAGCCTGGGTGATAGATCAAGACGCTGTCTCAAAATAAATAAATAAATAGAATGAGCAAGCAAAAAGCAACCCCATTAAAAAGTGGGCAAAGGACATGAACAAACACTTCTCAAAAGAAGACATACATGTGGCCAACAAGAATATGAAGAAATACTCAACATCACTCATCTCTAAAGCAGGGGTCCCCAACTACCAGATTGTGGACCATTAGCAGTCTATGGCTTTAGATTCTCATAGGAGCATGAACCCTACTGTGAACTGTGCAAGGAATCTAGGTTGTGCATTCCTTATAAGAATCTAATGCCTGATGATCTGAGGTGGAACAATTTCATCCCAAAACCATCCCAACCTCATCCATGGAAAAATTGTCATCCACCAAACTGGTCTCTGACGCTAAAAAGTTTGGAAACTGCTGCTATAGAGAAATGCAAATTAAAACCACAATGGAATAGTATCTCACACCAGTCAGAATGGTTACTATTGAAAAGTAAAAAAATAACGGATGCTGTTGAGGTTGTAGAAAAAAGGGAATGCTTATACACTGGTTGCAGGAATGTAAATTAATTCAGCCATTATGGAAAGCAATTTGGTGATTTCTGAAAGAACTTAAAACAGAACTACCTTTTGACCCAGCGATCCTATTGTTGGGTATATACCCAAAAAACTATAAATAATTCTACCATAAAGGCACAGGCAGTCATATGTTTATTGCAGCTCTATCACAATAGCAAAGCCATGGAATCAATCTAAATGCCCATCAATTGTAGACTGGATAAAGAAAATATGGTACATATACATCATAGAATACTACATAGCCATAAAAATAATGAAGTCATGGTCCTTTGCAGCAACATGCATGGAACTGCGGGCTGTGATCCTAAGTGAACCAAAAAGTAAAATAGTGGATGTTCTCTTATAAATAGAAGCTAAATATTGAGTAGACATAGGCACAATTAAAGGAACAACAGACACCAGGGCCTACTTGGAGATGGAGTTTGGTAGGAGTCAGAGGATTGAAGAAAACCTACCTATTTGATACTATGCTCATTGCATGAGTGGCAAAATAATCTGTACAACAAATGCCCATGATGTGCAACTTACCTACATAACAATCCTGCACATGTACTCCTGAACCTAAAATACAATTTTAAAAAATAAAAAGTTAATATAATCTTTGACCAAAAGTACTCTAAAAATCTATGACTCATCACAAATATAATTCCATACTGTTTGTCTTAGAGCCCAATATTCTATTTATTGACTCTAGCCAAAGACCTTTAATTAGAACTAAAACAAATGTTCTGCGCCTGGACATTGGGAGGGCTAAAGCCGGCATCTCACTAAGTGACCCCTCCCACACCTGAACCCTACTCCTGAGTGAAAGTTGAAGAAAATCCACCTTTTAAGGGTTGAATGGATGTGCTGAAGCTACATGTCAGGACTGACATTTTAGGCTGAAGTGAAGCTGCTAATTTCAATGTGAGTTATTAGCATTCAAGGCCTTTCATCTTCCCCTTACTTATATGTTCCCCTTTGTCTGTCATAGTTACGTATTTATTAATATTTTGTAACTTACTTTGAAAAATGAAGCCACTGGCAACAAATGCTCATTTGCTCTTGCAATCTTGTTAGTTATCTATATTTGCAAGATGTCTTCATGAAACATGAGGTAGGACTTCTATTTACAATATTCCCATACATTATCTGTGCTTTCCATATTCTGTTTTTCTTCTCATAGATCTCTCTTTCTCTGATATCCCTTTCACTTTCTTTGATAAACAGAATAATGCCACCCCTCCACACACAAAATGTATTTTTCTCATTCCCTGGAATCTATGTATATGTTAGGTTACATGGCAAAATTGAATTAAGGTTGCAGATTAAGGTTGATAACAGTTGACCTTGAAATAGGGAGATTATCGTGAATTATCCAGCTGATCTGGTATAAACACAATGGATTTTTTTGTTTGTTTATTTTGAGATAGTGTCTCTCTCTGTCGCCCAGGATGGAGTGCAGTGGTGCAATCTCAGCTCACTGCAACCTCTACGTCCCGGGTTTAAGTGATTTCACTTGCCTCAGCCTCCCAAGTAGCTGAGATTTTTGTATTTTTAGTAGAGATGGGGCCTGCCACCACAGCTGGCTAATCTTTGTATTTTTAGTGGAGATGGGGTTTCACCATGTTGGCCAGGCTGGTCTTGAACTCCTGACCTCAAGTGATCTGCCTGCCTCAGCCTCCCAAAGTGAACACAAAGGGTTTAAAATGTGGAAAAGGGATACAGAAGAGGAGAGTTATGTTACTATGTAAGAAAGACACAAATAGATGCAAAGTTTATAGCTTTGAAAGTGGAGGAAGAAGATCACATGCCAAGAAATGTGGGCAGCCTCTGGAAGCTGAATAGGTAAAGAGACAGAAACTCCCACAGAACCTTCAGAGAGTAATGCTTACATCTTGATTTTCAACCCAGGAGACTCATGCCAACTCCCAGACTACAAAACTGTAATGTAATAAGCTAATGATGTTTCAGCCACTAAATTTGTGATAATTTGTTACAACAGCAACAGGAAGCCTTCACAATTCAAAATATGTAATGTAGATTCCATGATTATAGGAGCTCCGCTCCATTGTAACATTTGATGTCTTTCATAATTGCTGAAACTATGACACATAGAAGAAACTTAGTAGAATGTTGGATTGATGAACTGATAGAGGCCTCCTCATATAAAGGTGGCAATCTAGGTGTTATGCCAGGTTGAGCAATTATGAGGACCATAACATATGGGAACAGTTGGTTTCTACTCAGTAGACAATATACTGTAGGTATATTGGTAAGGAATGGTATTGAGATATATATCTGAAATCCACCAAAAAAGGACAAAGATGAGATCAAGTACTGCTGCAGAAAATCAAGTACTAGACAAGAGGTACAAAATAGAATCTACCAAGGCAAAGAAAGTATTAGAAATAAAGAGCAGGACAAAGAGGAGGAGACTTTCTTTGAGAGTGAGAGGCTTCTAGCTACAGGGTTGTGTGTATGCAGTACACTTTCCTAAGGTGGGGTTTAAGAGAAATGGTTTGAACCTAATGGGTGACTCTGGATTATATCCATTCACTATGATTACTTTGTTGTTATTGTTGTTTTAACTGAAAAATCTCTTAATGTTTCAATGTATAAACTTTGAAATGGGCCAGACTGAGTTCTATTTCTGTCTTTTACATACTATGTGGGTCTCAGTTCCTGATTTGTAAAATTTGGGTAACAACCATACTTATATCACAGAATTGGCATAACGCATTTAAATATCTTAGGTGCCCAGCGTCCCAGTAAGCATACCAATGAATAACTTTCATTACTACAATGATAATTACATAATATTTATAAATTTAGCAAGACAAAAGCCTATGATGTTTGGCACACTGATGCCCCCATCAATCGCAGCTAAAAAAGTGCCCTATATTCCTAAAGGTTCTAAAATTGGCAAAATCTGCATTCCACTCCAGTGCAGTCTTATGGAGCATTCTACTGAATGTTACAGAAAAATGGGTTAATTTTAGCTGTCACAGCTGGATATTTATTAAATGGAAGCCTTTTCATCAGCAAGAGCGGAAATTTCAAAACACATGCAGGCATTCTCTTATGTAATTAGGACGTGTAAGTGATTGACATTTCTGTTTCAAATGGTTTACAAAATCATGCAATCTTATAGGTATATACATACATATTCTAGGCCTTGTAGGTATTAAAAGGAATATAATACCACCTGTAGCCCCCAAAAGGAACATTTTAACTACATGAAATGATTATTGAGGACAAGATTGTGTGTAATAAACTGCTAATTTTATGCAACAGAAAACTAGTAAATGGCCAGTTTAAATACCAAATGTTAGTTGTGTGTTTGAGAAAATGACATTTTAAAGAGCACCACAAGAGACCAATGGTGGCTACAATAATCTAAAAAGGCATCATTGAGAATTGGGATTTTATTTGGGCTTTGAAGCATTGGTGGAGAACAATGGTGGCAATTTCTGAAAGGAGAAATAGTATCAGAAAAGAATTAGAGGAAGCATGACTATATTTAAAAAATGGAGCCATCCATCTCCAAGTAAAGTTCTATAGAGTAGACAGCTGGAAATGATTTCAATTTCTGGAAATTTTGTTCAAGCCCCTCAGTCACCCCAAATGAGGACAGGGCTGGCATTCAGTAAATGACCTTCCAAACCTAGTGCTATCATTTTTGTCATAGCTTTACCTTGGCTCATTGTTTTAATCTGTAACTCATGGTTACTGTACTTAGATTGGCAGTGGAAAAAGAGAAGGAAAGAGATGAAGTAAGAAAATCAGGTTTAATGTTAAGCTAACCATGTCTTCTCATAAGAAGTTCAGACTTCTCTACTAATTGGCTCTATTATATATAATTTGACTGTTGAGAAAGTTTTTGCAAGAGAAGGAAAATAAATGAGGAAAAAAATGCAGATGTTCAAGTATCAGGCTCATTAATTAGATATGTATGAACTAATTTTAATATCCTACTTGCTGTGCCTTAAGGAATTGATAGGAAGGTTAAAGAGATTTTATTTCAAGCCAATATATTTTTAAAGTTTTATGATAAAGCTAAGACAATATTATTGAATAAATGTTCTAAACCTGGATGGATAAAACCTTACCATTTTCTCAAATTTAGTCATTTGCTTACTCAATTAAAGTTTAAAATATACACTTATTCGTTTATCACTTCCATTATTTTGCCATATTTGCACACCAAAAGCTTGTTAATTTTTAGATATTTGTTTTTACATAAATTTTCCAATTTATTAAATAAATGTATTTTAAGAGATAACACATTTTACTCTGAGAAGAAAATATATGTAATGTTAGTATAATAAAACCAAAATATTGTTAAATCTTATCTATAAATATAGTTGCTTCTTAAAGATTCTGTGTCAGAAGGCTTCACTCTCTTAGTTAAAAAAGCAAGATTTGTAAAAGGAGGAATCACAGGGAATGAAAAGGGCATGAATTACTGAAAATGTGATTCAATATTACTTTACCCTATGTTCAGGCATTGTATAAAAGCATCTATCTTACCGCTGCTTCTGTGAGAGGCAGCTGTGACAGGAAAAGAAGGCAAAATAGGTGATATGAGCCTGTCACTACCTAACTGGGCAGGGACACAGTTCTGTTTTCCATACATGACATGCTCTGTATCATTTTTAATTTCTGCACCCTCTACTCTGATGTAGGTAATTTATACATAAGTAATTTAAAAAATTATCATAATATTCCACTATAATGTTAATGTTTTACAGTATTTTAACCTCAGTAAAACTGATCCATTCATTTATTCATTAACTCATTTAAGATATTCATTGAATAATGACCTGATGTCAGACATTTTTCTGGGTATCAGAGACTCAGTAGCTAATACAACAGACAAAAAGAAATCTCTGTCTTCAGGAAAAAAAATTAACAATTAAATGTTATATAGGTAGACAGCTATAAATATAGATACTGATATGTACATAGTGATCAGTGGTATAGAGGATTATACTGTAGGAAATAAGGAAATACAGGGAAGTTTCAAAATGAAGGGCAGAAAAGGACTTGATGGAAGCATGATATTTTTCCTAAGCCCCAACTGAGATGAAGAATGAAATTGATACATGGATATGAAATATCTTGAAGAAGAATGTTACAGGCAGAGGAATGAGCTTCAATATACCCTTAAGCAATGAGAGGTGAGATCATGTAGGATATTTTAAGTCACTGGATGGGTTTCGGCTTTGAATCTGAGTAAAATAGGCAATCATCGTTGGTTTAGAAATAATATGTTTTGAGGTACATTTCAAAAAAATAAGTAGACTGCTGCATAAATAATGAGCTGTTTTAATATTAAGAAACTGTGGGGTAGCTACAGATGGCAAAACACTTGGATAGCTATGGACATTACCCAGGCAAGAGATATTCTTGAGTTGGACCAGAGTGGTAGTGGAGGTGATGATATTTCTGAAGATATTGGAAAATAGAGCCAATAGAAAATGCTGATTGATCGAAAGTCAGGAATGAATCCAGAGGTTTGGCCTTAGCAACTAGAAGGATTATATTCCCATTAACTGAGATGGACAAGATTGTGTGAGCAGTAAATTTAAGGGATGGAGGAGTGGAAAAACTTAGATCAATATACTATAATTTTGAGATGTCTATTATTATACATGCAAGTGGAGATGTCTGATAAGCAATTGAACATTTAAGAATGAAAGTTCATAGGAGCAGCTTGGATTGGAAAAATAACTTTGGGAGACATTATTTTTAAATAGTATTTTAAAAGAATAAAACTATACAAATCAATACAACAAAAAGCACAGATAGTTTAAAACTGAGCTTTCTTTAGTGGTCGGGGATGTCAGATGAAATAAGCAAAGAAGATTGGAGGCAACAGACTGTTAGGAAAGAACCAATAAAAAATGAATGGGAAGAAATTGGAAAAAGAGAGTGTATAAAATTTTCAGAATGTTTTGATGTAAATGAGAATGAAGTATTGGTGTTAGATGGAGAGGTAAATGAGGTCAAGAGAGGATTTGCTTTATGTGATGGTAGAAATTACAATGTATATGTAAGCTGAGGGAAAACATCTAGAAGAAAAAGAAGAAATTACGGTGTCAGAATGATGTGAGTAAACCACTGGATCCATGTCCTTGAATAGGCAAAACAACATGGGATCTAGAGCAAGAATGGAAGAGTTGGATTTCAATGACAACGTGAACAGCATATTTGCAGCATCGGAAAAAAAACAAGAGGAGCATGTGAGCCCAAGTAGTCTCTGTTCCATAACTGAATCCTTCTTCCTTTTTATAGACGTTATATAATCTTCAGTGGCTTTTTTGTGTTCTTTATATCCTAGAATTTCGTCCAAGGCACAGATTAAATTTTCTTCTCTTCGAAGTCTTCTTTAGTAACAATAGTTCATATGGTCGACTGTCCATCTTGAATGCCAGTAACACACAGTAACTGATACAATATATTTTGGTATTTACATATAATCAATTATTTTGTCCTCCATTTCCATATCAAAAGCCAAAGATCTCTTTACTGTATTGATACAACCATCTTATGAACCCATACACTTTTAACAGCCTAATAAGTTGTTCTTTATTTTTGAGAAGTCATCTGTGACTTCTTTCCCTGTAGTTTAATCCTTTCTGCTTTTAGCCTCTAGAATATTTAGGACATATTTCTTCTATACCAATCCTCCATCTTCATTGTAAATATTTTTGTGGATCTTCCTTATGGAGTCTTCTGAATAGGGTTTTTATGTTATTTATATTTACATTGCCATCCTAGGCAAATCATCTTGTACATCACAGGTGCTGAAATTGTGAATGAAGAAATAAAATGATAGCATATTTCATATATGAGTATGTACTGATTGACTTACATTAAATTATTGTCTCACACAATTTAAAAACAATATTATCTTATGGGTACTAAAAGTAGTCATTCCATTTCCTAAAAAAAAATTATTAAATGGAATTGAGACATAGGAAGGAAGACTACTTATTCCTGACATGAGGCAGAGTATGTGTATTATTGTTTATATGATAAATACAAGTCCTATTGATGATGGTCTTAGTCTAAAAATGCTTCTACTTTAGGTATTTATGAAGAGTGTTTAATTTTCATTGATGCTTATGTTTTATTCTCTTCTTTAGAGTTATTTATTCATGGCTTTCCAACTCCCCTCATTTTAACAGTTGGTCTGTGTCCCAATTTTACTATTTATTTCATTGAATCACTTATTTACCAAATAATGATAATTACTGTCTACATTATAGGAATGTCATAATATTAGTTCTGGGATAATTTAATGTTGTCTATTTCTTCATAACAAATGTTTAGAAAATAAAGTAGAAAATTAGGAGAGAAAAAAATAGAAAAGATAAAAGCAAGACATGTCCAGGTAATTTTACTGATAGTGGATTGCTGATTCAGATTTGTGAGGCAGCTTCAGGCACACAAGGAAGGTTTATTGAGATAATTTATAACTGCCACAAAATACATATCTATCAGCCTTCCTTCTGTTTCTCTAATGAACTAATCTCTGAAGCTTCCATTTTCTCTGGAACCTTTATATGAGAAGAACACTCTTACCTTAATTCTTCCTTTAGCTGGAAAATTCTCCATTTTTGTATTTTGGTTTAGATATCATCCCCTCAAATCAAAATTGCAACCTTTCATCCACCCCTTTCTTGTTCCTTATTTTTTCTCAGTCACCATGTTTTTTTCAAAATGTCTACAGCAAATAGAGACTAGCATTTATTTTTGTGCTTAAGTAAGCTTTATCTAGCACAGTACTTCACATACAGTTTGCAATTAATACATATTTTTAATGAATGAATGAATATTACATGGATGCATGGATGGATGGATGCATGGAACTATGGACAGTGAATGTGCATGTGAAACACTTGGACCTATTATTTTTTATTGTAGAATTAAAATATCGAATATTATTGTGTTAGGTTATTTTTGCATTGTTATAAATACCTGAGATTTGGTAATTCATGAGAAAACTTCTGCAGGCTCACAGTTCTGCAGGCTATACAGGAAGCATGGTGCCAACATCTGCTCAGCTTTTGGTGATAGCCTCCAGAAGATTACAATCATGGAGGAAGGTGAAGAGAGAGCAGGCATCTCAAGTGGCAGGAACAAAAAAGATGGGAGGGGAGGGGCCCCACTTATAAACAACCGTATCGCACGAGTATTCAACATCCTTAAAGAAAAGAACTTTCAACCTAGAATTTCAGATCCAGCCAAACTAAGCTTCATAGGTGAAGGAGAAATAAAATCCTTTATGAACAAGCAATTGCTGAGAGATTTCATCACCACCAGCCTGCCTTAAAAGGGCTCCTGACTCTTCCTCTTTCTTTCTCTCTTACATTCTTTTTTTTTCTTTCTTACACGCTTTGTTTCTTCTTTTCTTTCTTCTTTCTTTCTTTCAAAAAAAAAACGGGCTCCTGAAAGAAGCAATAAACATAGAAAGGAACAACCAGTACCAGCCACACCCTGTACCAAATGGTAAAGAACATCGACACAATGAAAAGACTGTGTCAACTAATGGGAAAAACCACCAACTAGCATCAAAATGGCAGGATCAAATTCACACATAACAATATTAACCTTAAATGTAAATGGGCTAAACGTCCCAGTCAAAAGACAAAGACTGGCTGGCAAATTGGATAAAAAGTCAAAACCCATCGGTGTGCTGTATTCAAGAAACCAATCTCATGTGCAAGGACACACATAGGCTAAAAGTAAAGTGATGGAGGAAGATTTATCAAGCAAAGGGAAAGCAAAAAGGAGTAGCAATCGTAGTCTCTGATAAAATGGACTTTAAACCAACAAAGATCAAAAGAGATCAAGAAGGGCATTGCATAATGGTAAAAGGATAAATGCAACAAGAAGAGCTAATGATTCTAAATATATACACACCCAATACAGGAGCACTCAGATACATTAAGCAAGTTCTTAATGACCTACAAAGAGACTTAGACTCCCACACATTAATAGTGGGAGACTTCTACACTTCACTATCAGTATTAGAGAGATCAATGAGACAGAAAATTAACAAGGATATTGAGGACTTGAACTCAGATTTGGACCAAGCAAACGTAGTAGACATCTGCAGAATTCTCCACCCCAAATCCACAGAATATACATTCTTCTCAGCACCACATAGCACCTACTCTAAAATTGACAACATAATTGGAAGTAAATCCCTCCTCAGCATATGCAAAAGAAAGGAAATCATACCAAACAGTCTCTCAGACCACAGTGCAATCAAATTAGAACTCAGGATTAAGAAACTAACTCAGAATCTCACAGCTTCATGGAAACTGAACAACTGGCTCCTGAATGTTGACTGGATAAACAATGAAATGAAGGCAGAAATAAAGATGTTCTTTGAAACCAACAAGAATGAAGACACAACATACCAGAATCTCTGGGACACATTTAAAGCAGTGACTAGAGGGAAATTTATGCAATAAATGCCCATCAGAGAAGTGAGGTAAGATGAAAAATTGACACCCTATCATCAAAATTGAAAGAGCTAGAGGAGCAAGATAAAAAAAACTCAAAAGCTAGCAGAAGACAAGAAATAACGAAGATCAGAGCAGAACTGAAGGAGATAGAGACACAAAAAACCCTTAAAAATCAATAAATCTAGGAGCTGTTTTTTTGAAAAGATTAACAAAATAGACTGCTAGCCAGATTAACAAAAAAGAAAAGGGAGGAGAATCAAATAGATGCAATAAAAAACGATAAAGGGGATATCACCACCAATTCCACAGAAATACAAACTACCATCAGAGATTACTACAAACAATTACATGCACATAAACAAGTAAACATGGAAGAAATGGATAAATTCCTGGACACTTGCACCCTCCCAAGCCTAAACCAGGAAGAAATTCAAACCCTGAATAGACCAATAGCAAGGGCTGAAGTTGAGGCAGCAATTAATAGCCTACCAACTAAAAGAAGCCCAGGTCCAGATGGGTTCACAGCCGAATTCTACCAGACATACAAAGAGAAGCTGGTACCACTCCTTCTAAAACTATTCCAAACAATCCAAAAAGAGGGAATCCTTCCAAAATCATTTTATGAGACCAACATCATCCTGATACCAAAACCTGGCAGAGACTCAACAAAAAAAGAAAACTTCAGGACAATATCCATGATGAACATAGATGCAAAAATCTTCAATAAAATACTGGCAAACCAATTGCAACAGCACATCAAAAAGCTAATCCATCACTACCAAGTGGCTTCATTATGGGGATGCAAGGCTGGTTCAAAACATGTAAGTCTATACACGTAATCCACCACATAAACAGAAGCAAAGACAAAAACCACATGATTATCTCAATAGATGCAGAGAAGGCCTTTGACAAAATTCAACATCCCTTTATGCTAAAAACTCTCAATTTACTTGGTATCGACGCAACATATCTCAAAATAATAAAAGCTATTTATGATAAACCCACAGCCAATATCGTGCTGAATGGGCAAAAACTGGAAGCATTCCCTTTGAAATCTGGCACTAGACAAGGATACCCTCTCTCACCACTCCTAGGCAATATAGTATTGGAAGTTCTAGCCAGAGCAATCAGGCAAGAAAAAGAAATAAAGCATATTCATTTTGTAAAGGAGGAAGTCAGATTCTCTGTATTTGCAGATGACATGATTGTATATTTGGAAGACCCCATCATCTCTCCCAAAATCTTCTGAAACTAAGAAGCAACTTCAGCAAAGTCTCAGGATACAAAAATCAGTGTGCAGGAATCACAAGCATTCCTATACACCAATAACAGACTTAAGGAGAGCCATATCAAGAATGAACTGCCATTCACAATTTCTACAAAGAGAATAAAATATCTAGGAATACAGCTACCAAAGGATGTAAAGGATGTCTTCAAGGAGAACTACAAACCACTGCTCAAGGAAATAAGAGAGGACACAAACAGATGGAAAGACATTCCATGCTCATGGTTAGGAAGAATCAATATTGTGAAAATGGCTGTACTGCCCAAAGTAATGTACAGATTCAATGCTATCCCCATCAAGCTACCAATGACCTTCTTCACAGAACTGGAAAAAAAACACCTTAAATTTCATACAGAACCAAAAGAGAGCCTGCAGAGACAGAACAATCATAAGCAAGAAGAACAAAGCTGGAGGCACCACATTACCTGACTTCAAACTATACTATAAGGCTACAGTAATCAAAACAGCATGGTACTGGTACCAAAATAGAGATATAGACCAATGGAACAGAATAGAGGCCTCAGAAAGAATCCCACACATCTACAACCATCTCATCTTCAACAAACCTGACGAAAACAAGCAATGGGGAAAGGATTCCTTGTATAATAAATGGTGTTGGGAAAACTGGCTAGCCGTGTGCAGAAAGCAGAAACTGGACCCCTTCCTGACATCTTACACTAAAATGAACTCCAGATGGATTAAAGACTTAAACGTAAGACCTAACACCATAAAAACCCTAGAAGAATACCTAGGAAAAACCATTCAGGACATAGGCATAGGCAAGGACTTCATGACTAAAACACCAAAAGCATTGGTAACAAAAGCCAAAATAGGCAAATGGGACCTAACTAAACTCCAGAGCTTCTGTACAGCAAAAGAAAACATCATTAATGTAAACCGGCAACCAACAGAATCAGAAAAACTTTTTGCAATCTACCCATCTGACAAAGGGCTAGTATCCAGAATCTACAAAGAACTAAAACAGATTTGCAAGAAAACAAACAAACAAACCCATTCGAAAGTGGGCAATGAATATGAACAGTCACTTTTCAAGGGAAGACATAGATAAGGACAACAAATATATGAAAAGATGCTCATGATCACTGGTCATTAGATAAATGCAAATCAAAACCACATTGAGATACCATCTCATGCCAGTTAGAATGGCCATCATCAAAAAATCTGGAGACAACAGATGCTGGAGAGGATGTGGAGAAATAGGAACATTTTTACACTGTTGGTGGGAGTGTAAACTAGTTCAACCATTGTGGAAGACAGTGTGGCGATTCCTCAAGGACCTTGAAATAGAAATTCCATTTGACCCAGCAATCCCATTACTAGGTATATATCCAAAGGAGTATAAATCATTCTATTATGAAGACACATGCACATGTATGTTCATTGTAGCACTGTTTACAATAGCAAAGACCCAGAACCAACCCAAACGCCCATTGATGACAGACTGGACAGGGAAAATGTGGCACATATACACCATGGGGATTTAAATCTAAAACCTGAAACTATAACAATTGTGCAAGATGACATCGGAAAAAACCCTTCTAGACATTGGCTTAGGCAAAGATTTCATAACCAAGAACCCAAAAACAAATGCAACAAAACCAAAGATAAATAGGTGAGACTTAATCAAAGAACTTTGCATGGCAATAGGAACAGTCAGCAGAGTAAACGGACAACCCACAAAGTGGGAGAAAATCTTCACAATCTATACATCCAACAGAGGGCTAATATGCAGAATCTACAAGGATCTCAAACAAATCAATAAGAAAAAAATAATCTCATCAAAAAGTGGACTAAGGACATGAACAGACGATTCTCAAAACAAGATATACAAATGGCCAACAAACACATGAAAAAATGCTTAATATCACTAATGATCAGGGAAATGCAAATCAAAACCACAATGCAGTATCACTTATTCCTGCAAGAATGGCCATAATAAAAAATAGATGCTGGCATCGATGCAGTGAAAAGGGAACACTTCCATCCTGCTGGTGGGAATGTAAACTAGTAAAACCACTATGGAAAACAGTGTGGAGAATCCTTAAAGAACTAAAAGTAGAACTACCAAGAACTACCATTTAATCCAGAAATTCCACTACTGGGCATCTACCCAGAGGAAAAGAAGTCAATACACAAAAAAGATACTTGCACATGCATGTTTATAGCAGCACAATTTGCAATTGCAAAAATGTGGAACCAGCCCAAATGCCCATCAATCAACAAATGGATAAATAAGCTGTGGCATATATATGTATGTATGTGTATATATATATATGTGTGTGTGTGTGTGTCTGTGTGTATATGTATATATCTATATATATGGAGAGAGAGTAGTAATCCATCATATATATGTTATATGGATGATATATTATATATATATGATGGAATATTACTCAGCCATAAAAAGGAATAAATTAATGGCATTCACAGCAACCTGGATGGGACTGGAGACTAATATTCTAAGCGAAGTAACTCAGGAATGGGAAATCAAACATTGTATGTTCTCACTCATAAGAAGTAGCTAAACTATGAGGAAGCAAAGGCATAAGAAGGATGCAATGGACTGCGGGGACCCTGGGAAAAAGGGTGGGCAGGGCATGAAGGTAAAATACTACAAATTGGGATCAATGTATACTGCCCAGGTGATGGGTGCACCAAAATCTCACAAATCACCACTAAAGAACTTACTCATGTAACCAAATACCACTTGTTCCCCAAAAAACCTGTGGAAATAAAAAATTTAAAAAAATAAACATAAGTTCCAATTTCAGGCCATCTCTTTGTGAATGAATATGACTGTACACTTTCAGAAAAAGGTATGTCACATCTTGAATGCTTTGTTGCTTAGAAATTGTAGGGTCCAGCCCTACAGGATCCTGTGAGCCCCTCTCTACTGGTGCGGAGAAGAGAAACTGTGGAAATAAAGACACAAGACACAGAGATCGAGAAAAAACGAGTTTTGGCCCAGGGGTCCACTGCTAACCAAAGCAGAGTTCAGCAGTGTCCACACACTTTTTTATTGAGTACAAAGCTGGGGGCAGGGTAGGTAGGGCGAGATATTGGTGGTCAGTGATAGGGTCAAGTACATCACACGAGGGCCCAGGACTTTCAAGTAGCCAAGATGAGGTAAGAAGCATAATGCGTCAACGCTTTTTCCATACTTGCCAAAAAAGAACAAAGACATTTAGATTTACGTTACTTTTACTGATTATATCTTCTAAGAAAAAGAGGAACCAGGTGCAGAAGTGGAACATGAAAGTGGACATGGAATGTGATCACTGAAGCACACATAGAGACAATTAAGCCCCTGGATGTTTACCACAAGAGCTTAGGGGAGCAGAGTTTTCTCCTAACTCCTCCGAGGAGGGAGACATCTTGGATGTCTCCTTCCACAGCTGGCTAAACAGCGGGCGCTTTCCCATCGCTGGTGCTGCCGCACAGCCAACGTTCCCTCCAGTAGCCCTTACACAGGCATGACAGAGGGCTTAAGGCATCCTATCTTGCCTTAGGGTCACTTCTTTCACAATGTCACCTTAGGTTCACACTTAGCAACCTGAGAGGCATTAGTAAAAGATTATGCTGAGTATATATATATATATATGTATCTTAATGGTTACCTATGAGTTACTAAGATCACCTATGAATAACTACTGTGGTTATATCTCTAGTTATTTTCATTATTTACATGGGAATAGGCTGAGGCTTCTGACTCCCGGCTTGGCACTTACGGGGTCTCCCACCCACAAGAAATTTCTTCTGCCAGATGCCCTAAATCATCTCTCTCAAGCTCAAAGTTCCACAGATCTCTAGGGCAGGGCCAAAATGCCACCGATCTCATTGCTAAGGCATAAGAAGAGTGATCTTAGCTCCAGTTTCCAATAAGTTTCTTATCTCCATCTGAGAGCACCTCAGCCTGGACTTCAAAAAAAAAAAAAGGTTATCTAGACAGTGTTTCTTGAATTCCAATATAGTTTGTTGTGAATTTTTTTTAATGTATTCCTGATTTTGATAGTTTAATCTGCCTGCAAAATGAAAGTTAAAATATTTGTGGGTGTTTTTTGTTGTTTTATTTTTTTGAGACAGGGTCTCACTCTCTCACCCAGGCTGGAGTGCAATGGTGTGATCCTGGCTCAGTGCAGCCTCATATTCCCTAGTTCAAGCAATTCGCCCACCTCAGCCTCCTGAGTAGCTGGGACTAAAGGTGCACACCGCCACACCTGGCTAACTGTTGTATTTTTTGTAGACAAGGAGTCTCCCTATATTGCCCAGGCTGGTCTCAAATTCCTGGCCTCAAGCTATCCGCCCACCTCGGCCTTCCAAGTGCTGGAATCACAGGCATGGGCCTCTGCATCCAGCCTTATTTGTATTCTTTATGTCCAAGTGTACAATTCATTTCTGTATTATAAATGATCTATACACAATCACACGAAAACGTATTAGCTTCTGAAGGAATTTGAATTCTTCCATTTATCTATCGAATCACTTATTGATTGAAGGATTCAGTTCTTCCAAAAAACGTATCCTTACGTTTTTATCAAGCTACAATCTGTTCAGATTCTGGGGACCTGTGTATTAAAATCTCCCACTACAACAGTATAGCTCATTATCTCTGCATTTCTAACAGTGTTCCCTCTTCTTTATTTGTCGCCTTGTTCAGTACATGGGTCCACTCAGAAAAAGAGGAACAGAAGGGTCTCTGGCCTCAGGATTAGCGGAAACAGGTCTGGGGCTGAACCACAGAGTCGCCCGGCCTCCCGTTGTCTAGAGAGACTACGCTGTACCAGATAGAATGAGCCGCGGGCCGGAAGTTGAGGCGGGACTTCCTGGGGGATCAGCCGGCCTCGGCTGAGACGCCTTCGTGCTGCAGTGCTGTCTCTCTTCCAAGCGCGACTCCTTGAGGAGGTGAGTTGGTTCTGTGAAGCTCCACGCTTGGGACCGCGCGTTCAGTTTGTCCCCAATGGTTGGGGGGCCCAGCGGCCCTTCAGGGCTCATATGGGGCGGGCGGCGAGACTCAGGGCTCATACGGGGGCGGAGCCGCGCGGTGAGGTTGTGGGGGCGGGGGCGGGGCAGGGGCCGCTCGGCCTGGGCCGGAGGTCGGACCCTGGGGGGCGGCCTCCGGGAGCGGGGTCTCCAGGGAGGGCCCTCGGTAGGGTCCAGGACCTAGGACTCCGCCCGGAGACTGGCGGCGTTCCCGTGTGTTGATGCAGCCGTTCAAGCTCAGGCGGAGCGACGGGGCAGCAGTGACATGAGGTGGTTCCTGGCGCGTGGGAGACAGAGTGGGTTCGCGGTTCCTGGTCTTCGATGCCAAGTCGGAGATGCACAGAGCAGAGCTGGGAGAGAAAGGGGGTTTCTCTCGGCCTCAGATGCCCCCTGCCCAGTAGTGGAGTCGCTCTCCATATGGAGGAGGTACTCTGGGGAGGGAGGAGAGTTTGGACCCGTTCTCCCGCCAAGGGGGAAGGTGCTGAGGGGTCGGCCAGGGTCCATCCTGTTGCTGCTTGCTGTGGGAGGGTGGCGGCTGGCTCTTAGCAGTTGCCTGTCTCCTCAAGAGCAGGCTGAGTTAGCCTTTAGCCAGGAGACTCCGCTTCCGAGCTTGTTCAAGCTGTGGGGCGAATCTGTTTTCCTTGGGGCTGGTCCACAGAAGTGTTGGCTGCCTGCCTGAGTGGCCGTTAGCTCTCCGAGGTCCTTCCATGTGGCCCTGTCAGATCCTTCTCAGGCTTTTAGGGGTCATTTGATTAGATTGGGTCCACAGGGTAATTCACGCCCATAACCTTAGTTCCCTCTGCAAAGTCCTTTTTGGCATGTAGTGTAACATAAGCACAAGTTCCAGGGATATGGGCACGGGGGAGAGGGAGCATTTATTCTGTGGGCTAATAGGCAAGATCCCACACATAATGAAGCGAGAAAAATAAGGTGTGAAGCAATAGCATAGTTGGATGTGTGTGTGTGTTTATATATACACGTGTGTATATACATGCTGTGTAAGCCTAGATTAATTTAGAAGGGTACACTAGAAACAAGGGAAACTGAGTGGCCGTTTGGGCGTTTTTTCACCATAAATCCCTTTTTACCTTTTAAATTTTGAGCCATGTGACTATGCCCCCATTCAGAAACAATGAGAATTTAAAGTATTTTTAAATAAAATGAACTAAATAAATATTGCAGATTATTACATCTCCCCTTGTATGGGGAGAGGTTTCCCTCGTGGAAACTGGGCATCTGCACTGTAAGGGCAGGCAGATGCAGTCACTGAGGGCCTTGTCAATGACTGCAAGTGGGTCTGCAGCACAGGTTGCCCCTGGCTGCTCAACCTTTGGAGCTGCTGTTCTCCCACTCTAGTTGGGTCTGGCATGCCGAGCTTCAGAGCATTGTGAATGTCAGCAATATGGAGTGAGAAGAGTGGGCCCACAGCAGAATACAGACCCTGTAGGGGCCACCCTCCTATCATGGCAGGCCTGGGCACTGTGAGCCCACTTTGCCTTAGGGTCAGCATCTTGCCCCTTTGTACCTGTGGCCCTGGCTTGTGAGTCTGTCTTCATGGCTGACTCCCTCTTTTTGGGTTCAGGATCAGGGAACATAGCATCAGCCCCTGAGACCTGGCAGCACCAGGCCCTCTTCAGGTCTTAGGCTATAGGAGTGGAGGAAGAGACCCCTTCCTTATGGGAGGATGAATCCCTGGAGCTAGCCTGTCTGTATACTTACTTGTGTTCTTTCTGGTCTTCAGATCCTAGTCATGCCCAGCCTCAGAACTCGCCATGAAGAGGCAGAGATGGAGCTCTCAGCTCCAGGACCATCCCCTTGGACCCCAGCAGCCCACACCCATGTGAGTGATGCTCCTGCTGTGACCCACTCTGGATCTGCAGTCTGTAGTCCCCTCTGCTGTGATGATACTGAGCCGGAAGCCATCTGCCCTCACTACCAGCAGCCAGGTACTTTAAGAACATTTCCCCACTGGTGCCCTTATTCCGGGGAAATGATGTCCGTGGAACCCTGTGCTTGCTTCTAGGAGGCATCTGTGTCATCATAGGTGGGGAGGATGAGGGAGGTACTCATTGACTTAAGGAGCCAGGGCTGGATGTCAGCAAGGAAGTTGACCTGGCTTGGCCCCTGGCACCTTGAGCAGAACTGTGATTTTCCCACTTGACACAAAGAGGTGTGACATGATGGCCTCTGGGGTGCTTTGATTTGCCCTGTAGTCCTGACCCCTTCCCAGTTCAATAACCAGGCTAGTGGCAGCCCCCTCCCCTCAGGACTCTACTCTAGTCCTGGCCTTTGTACTATGGTTACCTATGCAGTTAACCATCTAAAGCCTAGGAAGAAAAGCTGAGGAGTTTCTTATGTGAAAATAAAGGCATTCCAAAAGCACCCTTGGACTGGTTGTGGTGGCTCATACCTGTAATCCAAGCACTTTGAGAGACCGAGGCAGGAAGATCGTATGAGGCCTGGAGTTCAGGACCAACCTGTATAATATGGCATGATCCTATCTCTACTAAAAAATGAAGAAAGGCTGGGTGTGGTGGCTCACACCTTTAATCCCAGCAATTTGGGAGGCCGAGGTGGGCGGATCGCTTGAGGCCAAGAGTTTGAGACCATCCTGGCCAACATGGCAAAACTCGTCTCTACTAAAAGTACAAAAATTAGCCAGGTGTGGTGATACGTACCTGTAATCCCAGCTACTCAGGAGGCTGAGGCATGAGAATCACTTGAACCTGGTAGGCAGGGGTTGCAGTGAGCTGAGATCATGCCACTGCACTCTAGCCTGGGCAACTGGAGTGAGGCTCTGTCTCAAAAGAAAAAAAAAAAAAAGCACCTTTTTATACTGGTGAATCCAGGAAGTCACATGCATACCCATGCATGAATGTGTGCTCAGAAAAGACCAGTTAAGACCATAAGCTTTCTTCTCTGGCTGATCTCTAGGCTCAGTGAAGCCAATAAACTCAGAAAGAGTTCTAAACAGTGTTTAAAAAGTACCCCAACACAAAGTCAATCCACAAAGACTGGGAGAAATATTTTGATTTTTCCCTTGACATTCAAAGAAATCAAAGTTTGACAGTGTTCAACTGTCAAAACACTAGTTGAACACAAGCTGAAGAAAAAGACTTCAGTGACTGTACTCGACAAAAAATAGGCTTTACAAAAATAGTTTGCTTAAGTAACTAAATGAACATATGACTCTAGTCTTCAACAATCAAAAACAGCAAAGTCTAGGTTAGGGGTACCACATTTTAATATTCAGATGTGCAGTTTTTAACAAAACAAAAATCATGAACCATACAAAGAAGCAAGAAAATATGTCCTATTCAAAGGAAAAGAGTAAACTGACAGAAAGTGTCCTGGAGAAAGCACAGACATTAAAGTTTATATCTAGACTTAACTAGATATAAACTTTAAATCAGCTCTCTCAAATATGCTCAAAGAGCTAAAAGAAACCATAGAGAACTACAAGAACCAGGAAAATGATGTGTGAACAAATGAAAATATCAAAAAAGAAATACAAATTGTACAAGAAACGTAGAAAATCTGGAACTAAAAAGTATAATAAAATGAAGTGGAAATTTTGCTAGAGAGTTTCAGCGGATTTGAGCAGGCGGATACATCTGCAAACTTAAGACAATTGAAATCATTAAGTTTGAGGAGAAAAAAAGATCCAAGAAAAGTGAACTTAATGAACCATGGGACACCATCAAGTAGACCAACATGCATAGTAGGGGTGTTCAAGAAGGAAAAGAGTAGAGAAGGGAATTAAAAGAATAGTTAAATAATGGCTGAAAGTATTCCAGATGTGATGAAAGACATGTCTACACATGCGAGAAGTTCAACGAACTGAATAGAGTCAGTTTAAAGAGATCCACACCAGGTCTCTTTCTAATCAAGTTGTTGAAAGACAAACCAGGAATCTTGAAAGCAGCGAGAGAGAAGGGACGTATCCTGAACAAGGGGTTCTCGGTAAGATTTCTAGCCGATTTTTCATTAGAACTCATGGACGTCAAAAGGCAGTGGGACGGCTTAGTTAAACTCCCAAGAGGCGGAGAAAACAACGTGTTCACTAAGAATTCTGTTATCTAGCAAAATTATTCTTCAAAAGGAAGGAGAAATTAAAACATATCCAGACAGATAAGAGCTGAGAAAGCTTGTTACAAATAGACTGCCCTACAAGAAATGCTAAAAGGAGTACCAAAGGTTGAAATGAAAGAACGCTAGACAGGTACTCAAAGCCATACAAAAATAAAGACCTCCAGTAAAGGTAACTAACTACATAGGTAAGTATAAAAGTTAGTATCCCTGTTTTTGGTTTGTAAATCCACTTTGTATTGGGTTGGTGCAAAAGTAATTGTGGTTTTTGCCATTGCATATTTCCTATGTCATCTAAAGGACAAATACATAAAAGGTCTGCATTATAAGTCTATGTTTTTTACCCTGTATAAAGATGTAATCAGTGATGACAACAACACAAAGGGGGTAGCAGCTGTAGAGAAGCAGAGATTTTATATATTTTTGAGGCTAAATCGGTATAAATTGTTTTAGTATGTTAGGACATTCATTACAGTCATTGTGGTAACCGGTAAGAACATTTCTTAAAGATAGGCCAGGCACAGTGGCTCATGCCTGTAATCCCAGCACTTTGGGAGGCCAAGGTTGGGTAGATCACTTGAGGTCAGAGTTCGAGATCAGCCTAGCCAACATGGTGAAACTCCGTTTCTACTAAAAATACAAAAAGTAGCCAAGTGTGGTAGCAGGCGCCTATAATTCCAGCTACTTGGGAGCCTAGGCAGGAGAATCACAGGAACCCAGGAGGCAGAGGTTGTAGTAAGCCGAGATTGTGCCACTGCACTGTAGCCTGGATAACAGAGCAAAACTCCATTAAAAAAAAAATCTTAAAAATGAACACAAGAAGTAAGGCAAGAATTAAAATGGTACACTACAAAAAAGGGAATACACAAGAATACAGCAGCAGAGGAATTGAGGAACAAAAAGATAAAAGATATATCAGAAACAACAAAATGGCATAAATCCTTCCTTTTCAGTAATTAACATGTAAACTCTCCAGTCAAAAGGCAAATATTGACAGAACGTATAAGAAAGCATGGTCCAACTGTATGCCACAAGAAGCTTTAGATTCAAAGATACAAATAAGTTTAAAGTGAAAGGTGGAAAAAATATTCCACACAGAGAATAACCAAAAGACAACTGGGGTGACTATACTAACATTAGACAAAATAGACAGCAAAGAAGGGAGGTACATATTTATAAAAGGGTAGATTCACCCAGAAGATACTGCAATTATAAGCAGATACACATAAAAAAGGGCTCCAAACTATCTGAAGCAGACATAGATTGGAAGGGAGAAATAGATAGCTCTATAGTAATACACACTTTGGTACTCTACTTTGAAAAATGGATAGAACATCTAGACAGAAGATCATTAAGCAAATAGGGGACTTGAATAGCACTATCAACTAACTAGACCTAATGGACATTGCTATGGTCTGAATGTTTGTGCCCTACCCCCACCCCTCCATTTATATCTTGAAATCTAATCCCCAGTGTGTTGTTATTAAGAGGTGGGGCCTTTGGGAGGTTACTAGGTCATGAGAGCAGATCCCTGTGAATGGGATTATGCCCTTATAAGGGGCCTGAGGGAGCTTGTTAGCCTCTTTTCTTGCCCTTCTACCATGTGAATATACATGGAAGGTAATACCTAGGAGAAACAAGCTCTCATCAGGCAGTGAATCCCCTGGCACCTTGATCCGAACTTCACAGCCTCCAGAACTGTGAGCAGCAAATTTCTGTTGTTTATAAATAACGCAGTCTAATGTATCTTGTTATAGTAGCCCAAATGGGTGAAGACAGAAGTATATAAAAATTCAGAAAAGAAGATAAACATTTTTCTCAAGTGTACATGTAACACAAACTATATGTTAGACCACAGAACAAGTCTCAATAAATTTAAAAAGATTGAAATCATGCGAAGTATCTTCTCTGACCAGTAACAGTGGGGAAACTGGAAAGTATACAAATGTATGGAAATAAAGCAACCAGTGGGTCAAAGAAGAAACCAGACAGTTAGACAATACCTACAGACGAATGAAAACACAACATGCTAAAACTTATGGGATGCAGTGAAGGCAATGTCAAAAGGGAAATTTATAGCAGTAAACACTTCTTTAAAAGGAAGAAAGAGGCCAGGTGTGATTGGGAGGCTGAGGTGGGTTGTTTGCCTGAGCCCAGGAGTTCAAGACCAGCCTGGGCATCGTGGTTGAGACCCCGTCTCTACTAAGAATACAAAAAATTAGCCAGGCATGGTGGCTTGTGCTCATAGTCCTACCTACTTGTAAGGCTGAGGTAGGAGGATCACCTAGGTTCAGGAAGTAGAGGCTGCAGTGAGCTGAAATCATGCCACTGCATTTCAGCCTGGGCAATGGGAGTGAGACCCTGTCTCAAAAAAAAAAAAAAAAAGAGAAGAAAGATATAAATCAGTAGCCTAACTTTACATCTTAAAGGACTGTAAAAAGAGCAAATAAAATTCAAAGCTAGCAGAAGGAAAAAAAAAATAAGGATTAGAACAGAGTTAAAGGAAACTAGAAAATCAATAGAATCAACAAAATCAAAAGTTGGTTTTGTGAAAAGATAAACTTAGATTGATTTAAAAAAGACAACTAAAACTAGAAATGAAAGTGGGGACATTACTAACCTTACAAAAGTAAAACAATAAGAGAATATTGGGTCTAGTTGTACACCAACAAATTAGGTAATTGGAAGGGACAAATCAGTAGAAACACACAAATTCCTAAAACTGACTCAAGCATAGGTAGAAAATCTGAACAGACTTCTAACAGAGATTGAGTTAGTAAAAACTCCCAATAAAATAAAGTCCAGGACAATGGCTTTTCTTTCTTTCTTTATTTTTTTAAGACAGAGTCTCACTCTGTCACCCAGACTGGAGTGCAATGGCGAGATCTCTGCTCACTACAACCTCCGCCTCCTGGGTTCAAGCGATTCTTCTGTCTCAGCCTCCCAAGTAGCTGGGATTACACGCATACACTGCCATGCCCAGCTGATTTTTTGTATTTTTAGTAGAGATGAGGTTTCACCATGTTCCCCAGACTGGTCTCGAACTTCTGAGCTCAGGTAGTCCACCTGCCTCGGCTTCCCAAAGTGCTGGGATTACAGATGTGAGTCTCCATGCCTGGCCCACAAGGGCTTTAAAGTTGAATTTAATGAATTAATACCAAGCCTTCTACCAGCATTTAATGAATTAATACCAAACATTTGCAAACTGTTCCAAAGGAGAAGAGAACACTTCCTAACTCTATAAGGTCAACATTATACTGATTCCAAAGCCAGATGAAGATTTTTTTTTTCTTGATGACAAGAAAAGAAAATTACAAACCATTATCCCTTATGGCTAGAGATGTAAAACTCCCAACCAAAAAACAGATAACTGAATCCAGTAGCATATTAAGGATATTATACCTCATGACCAAGTGGGATTTAACCCAGGATATAAGGGTGGTTCAACGTAAGAAAACCTGCTGTTGTAATTCGTCACGTTAATGGAATGAAGGAGAATAACTATGATCATCTCAATTTATGCAGACAAAATAGACAAAATCTAAGTTTCATAATTAAAAAAAAAAAGCATTCATAAAACTTGTAATAGAAGGGGCCCTCCTGAATATGATAAAGAGCATTTGTGAAAACTCTCAAGCTGACATCATACACAGTAGTGAAGAGCAAAACTTTTCCCCAAAGGTCAGGAACAAGACAAACGTGCCACTGTGCAACCTTGAATTGCAAGTTCTAACCAGAGCAATTAGGAAGAAATAAAAGGCATCCAGTTGGAAAATGAAGTAAAATTACATTTCCGTAAGGTGCGACTCCATATATATGAAACCCCAAAGAATCCATGAGAAAGCTACTAGAGCTAATAAACAAATTCAGCAAAGTTGCAGCAACTGAACAACACACGAAATCAGTTGTTTCTGTATACCAGCAATGAACAGTCTGAAAAGGAAATTAGGAAAGCAATTCCATATACAATGACATAAATAGGAAAAATAACCTAGGACTAAATTTGTCCAAGGAGGTTTAAGACTTACTCACTGAAAATTGCAAAAGATTGTGGAAAGGAATTAAAGAAATCACAAATAAATGGAAGGCATCTTATGTTCATGTATTGGAAAACTTTAATATTAACTATGAAAATACCTAGAATGTGGAGTTGGTCATGTTGGGGTCACCACCTGAGACATTGATCAGCACCTGCTGAGGTCTGTCCTGCAGGCCTTGACTTAGTGACGGATGAATAAATACACTCACACACACCAGAGTACAGTGTAAGAGTCAGGCTGGGGATGGTCGTCACCTGCTTTCAGAGGGTGACTGTAGCTGACCCCTACTTCTTGTCCTTCCTTACATTTATTCAGTATAGATTTAATGACAGAGGTTCTGAGTCAACACACTTGTTGATAATTAACATGATTAAGAGAGTGGTTTTACAAATGATAAAAGCTTTTAGTTCTGGGTCCCAGAATAGACACCATTAATGGGTAGTTCTCCTTTGACCTCCCCCCTGAGAGGGCCATCCAGCACAAAGTTTACATGACTAAACAGAGTAGAGACAAAGGAATATGGGGTAAACAGACTTAACTGGGGAAGCTTTTATTTTCTTAATCTTTATCCTGTGACTTAATGCTCTAACCTAAGAACTGGCTGCCTTCAGCCCATCTCACTAAAAGCCTTTCTGCCTTCCATAAGCTTTGAGACTGTAATCTATAACTTCCCTAGTATTTCCCTTAATATTTTGTCAGCCACCCTGAGTGGATCCCAGTATCTCCCCCTTCTCTGTTATTAATATTAGGCTTTGTTGTCTGCTGCTACTGATGCCTTCAGCCATGGGTCTGTCAGGTGAGGTGGTCATTGCTCTTATTCCGGCTTTGTATCGTAGAATTAATAAATAACATAAGACAATTATGAGTACAATTAGCAACATTCTTTTCTAGTCAAAGAGTGACTCCTAGGAATGGAGGTTTAACTAGGAGAGATGATCTCACACACCTTTCCGCATGGCTATTGGGTATGTAGATCTATAGTGTGAAGGGATTCTAGAAGTTTAGTTTTAAATTGCTTTACATCTGATGTTATTGTCTTGAAAGGTTCCTTAGAGGTGTTGTTTTACCTCATCCACTGCAGTGCTGGCAGTTGCTAGGATGACTGTGGCTGAGAATATAAAGGCTGTAAGTGTAACTATGAATCTTTTGTGTTTGACCTGTAGTGTTACTTGACATCTCAGTTCACCGTATGCTATTAATGAGGAACTTCACTGGGGGTAAGTTAATCTCTTTTAGTTAAGCAGTTGGGTTGTTAGTGGCTTCGAAGGGGGTGTTAGTTTAAGTTACAGGGCAGAAAAAAGTAGATTAGAAGATGGGCTTGATAGAGTATAGTAAGTACAGGTTGCAGGCAAAGTAAGAGAATAAAACATAAACAAGTTATTTGGAGTGAATGATGTCTGTGTCTGAAGCAGTATTTGCTCTGCCTTCTGTGTTGTCTTCTTCAGCATTCTCCAGGTGATGTCCAGGGCTGTGTTGTCTGTGGAAGCCGCATTGTTTGGAGTTGTGGATCCCGTAGAGTCTTTCTTAGGATGGCTTGAGTTTTTTCTTCTTTCCATCCTTTGATGAGCACACAGTCTCTAGACTGGTGCTAGTGTACTGGAAATTCTAGAAGTGGTGCCTGTGCTAAGAGGCCTTTTATAATCTTTATAAAAGAGCAGGTTAGTACTTTTAAAAAAAACTTGTAGTGCTTTATCTTAATGTCTAGTTTACAGAAAAACTAGGTGTTAGTTCTTTAACTTATAACCAATATGTTTACACACAGAATTTCTTTTGCAATAATGTTTTAAAACTTGCTTAGACCTTCAAAACAAAATATATACAATCTACTTGCATAAATTCCTTTTTCTAATATTTTTACAGTTTTCACTGACAAACTGAGACATGCCTTAACTTTCTTTGTTTTATAACCTTCCTCACTAAAGGTACATTCTTATATCTATAACTTTCTTAGTATTTATGTCTCTGTTTCCTACTTTTTCTCTCTTGTCTTTCTGTGCGTCTTTCTGTCTTTGCCTCCTTATCTCTTTCTTTCTCTGAGTCTCTTTTTTCTTTTTATGCTATTTCTTTCCTTAGTCTCACTTCCTGTATTTCTCTGATTTCTGTCTCTTCTAGTCTTTTTTCTTACTTATTCTATTTCTCTGTCTTTTTATTTCTGTCTGTCTGTCTTGGTCAAGCAGTGATGTCATCACTTGTAAGTCTGCATGTTCATTGCCATAAGCTAATGGGCGAGGCAGTGAGCTGTGGGTTTGACATTAGACTTAATTCAAGATTTTATAGTAGATAAACTGAGTAAGCCAAGTCATTTACTATATTTATGGGTTGAGCAGAAAAAGTTTTTAATGCCAGAATCAGGGTTCCAATCTCAGCTGTCTGTCTGCTAGTAAACTTAGTGATTGAATTATGTGGTCTTTACTAGACTTCAGGTTTTCCTTGTTTACTTGATCTATCAGTAAACAGTGTTAAAGCATTAGGTATAGAGGAGTATAATATTGCTTCGAGTTGCTCTTTCTTTTTTTTTGAGACGGAGTCTTGCTCTGTTGCCAGGCTGGAGTGCAGTGGTGCTAGCTCAGCTCACTGCAACCTCCACCTCCCAGGTTCAAGTGATTCTCTTGCATCAGCCTGCTGAGTAGCTGGGACTACAGGTGTATGCCACCACACCCAGCTAATTTTTGTATTTTTAGTAGAGATGGGGTTTCACCATATTGGCCAGGATGGTCTCGATCTCCTGACCTCGTGATCCACCCGCCTCGGCCTCCCAAAGTGCTGGGATTATAGGTGTGAGCCACCACACCCAGTCTGCCCTTTCTTTAAAGGACTCTTGATGATATCAGGATCATAACTTAGCAATTGACTGCATTAATCATTACAATGGCAAGTTGAAATTGGTAACATGAAGTTTTAAAAGGAAATCTGAGAGCATCTCTGAAGCAGAGACTCAAAGAATATACTTTAACTATGTGCTTAAAGCCACAGGCAGAATAGCTTAAATCTTGTAATTGAGTTTTCAAGCTGACCAAATTCATGGACTTTAAACTGGCAAACAGTTCTGAAAGCAGTGACTCACTAGCTGAGCAAAGACTGTCTCTAATCAGTGTTTCATGTATATGTTTGCAATACACTTACATGCAAATTTTCTTCACTTTCTGAGAATGGGTATAACATTTTGACTTCTTAATTCAACAAATATTATTTAATTTGGTTTAAAGTGTTCCTTTAAAGGGTAATGTGTGGTTTTACATGCGTAGCTTTTAATTGCTTTTTAATTCTTAGGCCTTCTGTAATATAGTCTCTCCCCTGTCAGAGGTTACTGTTTTACTTAAATTGGATTTTAAAAGAGCCATGTTAAGGGTAAGAGAGAAATAACAATGGCCATTATCAGAATTTAAATTTAACTTGAATTTTAGCAGAGAATTACCATTTGGGATGTTGCTGTGTACAAAGAACACACAAAATTTCACTGTGGGATGTCTGCAGAGCCAGAGGCAGTGGTGTGGATCCCGGAACAGCAGCCATGTGGCACTTGCCTAGGTGTCGCTCTTTGCCTGCCCTGTGTTCTGTGTGCCCCACTCCCTCCGCTCATCCTCAGGAGGCTGCTGGGCGGACCTTCCTGCGAACACCTCCTGCCCCTCCCTAGCAGGTTAACTCAGGTGCACTGGGCCTGGCTTGTCATCTCTTTTTCTGCCGTGCAGGCTGAATTCCTGGTAGCCTTTGCTGGCTCTGGGTTTGTGAGATTTTTCTCCTATCGCTCGCTCCCCCTGCCTGGGCTGTAGCTGCCAGCTTGGGCTGTAGCTGCCAGCTTGGGTAGAGCTTCCCTGCCAGAGTCTGTTCTTTCACCCACCGTCTGTTTAGCCATGTGGTTTCTGCCTCTAATGCCTTTTTTCTTATGTTTTTATAAACATACACTCAATTGTCTTGCTGATCATCAGTTACTGGGCAGGGTAAGAGTTTCTTCGTAATGCTGCTTGCTTATGACAAGGACCTATAGCTGTAGTGTCCCCTTTGTCTTTTTTCCTGTTTATTGGATGCCTTTGTGCATTTCTCCCCACTTGTTCCCCGAACTTTATGTCTGGCATGCTCTCTGCTGGGAACCATGGGCTTTGGGAAACAACAGTGTGTGCATTAATTGAGCTTGATACAGTTTCTGTTGCACTGATAACTGCTGTCCTATAACGACTCCGTAGGCTGAAACAATCCCTCCCAAACTTGGCAATCCCTAGTCGGTACCAATGACTTACTAACTACTTGAATTGAACGTGAGGTTTCTGCACCTTCTGTTTTTGGGGGGTCCACGGCTTTCCTTCTTCACAGCGATGATCACGTCAGTTCAATCCATGTACAGGCGCCTGCTGTGAGGATGACTCGGTCAGGACTCCTCACACTAGGACACCGGCTGTGTGGCAAGAGTCACATCGGGGTCACCACCTGAGACATTGATCACCACCCGCAGAGGTCTGTCCTGCAGACCCTGACTCAGCGACGGATGAATGAAATACGCTCTCACACACAGAATACAGTGTAAGAGTCTGGCTAGGCATGGTTGTCAGCTGCTCTCAGAGGGTGATTGCAGCTAACCGACCACGACTCCCTCTTCCACCTTGCATTTATTCAGCATAGATTTAATAACAGAGGTTCTACGTGCTTGTGGATAATTTACGTGGTTAAAAGAGTGGTTTTACAAATGATAAAAGGTCTTGATTGCAGGGCCCAGAATAAACCTTTAACAGGTAATTCCCTTTTATCCTCCCCACCCCCAGGGCCATCCAGCACAAAATTTACATAAGTAAACAGTTAGAGTAGAGACAAAGGGATGTGGGGTAAACAGACTTAACTGGGGAAGCTTTTATTATCCTAATCTTTACACCATGACTTGCTACTCTAACATACAAACTGGCTGCCTTCAGCCTGTTCCATATGTTAATAAAAAACCTTTTGGCCTTCCAAAAGGTTAGAGACTTTATCTTATAACCTTTCCCTAATATTTCCCTTAATATTTTGCCAGCCACCCCCATTGAATACCAATGTTTCCAAGGATGGTTCTTTTCTTTCCAAGGATGATATGGGGGTGGACATTTTTTAAAGATGTGATTGCATGAGGGGGATGGCAAATGGGAAAACCAACATTTGTTTTTTGGTACCATCTTGTTTGCAATGCTAATGGTTTTGAATTCAAGACTCCCTGTTTTCCCATGTGCTGCCCCTGGATTGTCTTGAATGGTGGTCTCCACAGAGGGCCGGTAAGGAGGGGCTCCTGAGCATCAGAGGAAAACCAGTAGCACCAGGTGGGTGCCTGGAAAGGTGGGTGAGGGGCAGAGGAGGCAATGCTAGAAGAGCTGCAGAGAGGGGCGAGGGAACATGGAAGCAGATGTTCCTACACTAGGGGAGGCCAGGGACCTGGCGATCTTGAATACCATCCACTTCCTCTAACTACCAGGAAACTAAGATTTCCAGGGTTTCCTAAAGCAGCAGTGACATGAGGCCAAGCCTGCACCTGAGATTGAGGGAGTGAAAGGATATCAAAGGGAGATGGCAGCTTTTTCACGTGTTTGGGGACAAACTGAGTGTCTGTAGGGCCGGAATCTGCTGCTGCCCCCGTGTGCTGAGAGGGGTCAGCCCTCCGGGCCTGTGTGCAGCAGGGCTATACACTTGCTATGTTTGGCCAAGAGACTGGTGGCGGGCCATTTCCTCCAAGAATGAGAACCTGAAATTGCTGCTTTCTCAGAATCCAGCCTGAACAGAAAGAGAAGTGAAAAGGGGGCTTCTCAGAAACATCAGGATTGTTCTTATTTTCCTCAATTATTTGATTGAGGAGTTTTTCCTCTCTAGTCACAGTGCTATTCCTCTAGCCCAAACCACCACTGCAGAGAACCCCACCCAAAGGCCACACCAGCCCTCTGGACAGCACTATCATCACCCCTCTCCAGGGAAAAAAAAGAAAAAAAAAAAAAAAAAAAAAAAAAAAAAGCCTATTCTGGGCTGGCCATCAACCCACCACACTCATCTTATATCCATCAATCCTTCCATTAATTCATTTTTAAATGGTATTAAATCCCTGTATTTACAGGCATTTCTCACCCATGGAATATGGTTGAACCAGTTTAACCAGTTTAACTTGTTCAGGCACAGTGGCGAATGCCTGTAATCCCAGCAGTTTGGGAGGGAAGCCGAGGCCGGAGGATCACCTGAGCCCAGGAGTTCAAGACCAGCCTGGGCCACATGGCAAAACCCCATCTCTACCAAAAAATAAAACAAAACAAAAATTAGCCTGGCACAGTGGTGCATGCCTATAGTCTCAGCTACTAAGGAGGCTGATGTAGGAAGATCATTTGAGCCCAGGAGGCTGAGGTTGCATTGAGTCATGATTGTGTCACTGCACTCCAACCTGGGTGACAGAACGAGACCCTGTCTCAAAAAGAAAGAAAGAAAAAGGAAAGAAGGAAGAAAGGGAGGGAGGGAGGGAGGGAGGGGGAGGAAGGAAAAGAACAGCTCATGCCCCAGACTGGGAGAGCATCATTTCTAAGCTAATGAGAGTAAAGAATGGTTCCCTCCACTATGAGGGGCATGGTGGAGACGGGGAAGGTGGAGACCCCCACTGGAAAAACTGAAATGCTCTGAAACTAGTTGATTGATCTTGGACAGATCATCTTACTGTCATTTGCCAAAAGTAGCAATAATATTCTCCCTACTCCATTACTGGCGTGTCCAAAAGACAAATGGCATGCTGATTAGGAAAACATAACGTGCAGTTGTGAGGATTTGCCAGTTAGAGGGTTATGAGTCAGGGTAACTACCTAGTAATAAAGCCCTTGCCATCTATAACTTCATTCTTGCTAACAGTGGGGTTTTAACTAATTCTTTACATATATGTATAATATACCAAACTAATATACCAAACTAAAAGCAAGATATTACTAATAGGGAAAATTGTTGGGGCAGACAGTAAGGAGCACAGGGGAACTCTCAGTATATTTCATTCCTATTTTTCTGTAAACCTAAAACTATTTTTAAAAATATATACATACAGCACTTTGGGAGGCCGAGACGGGCGGATCACGAGGTCAAGAGATCGAGACCATCCTGGCCAACATGGTGAAACCCCGTCTCTACTAAAAGTACAAAAAATTAGCCGGGCGTGGTGGTACATGCCTGTAGTCCCAGCCACTCGGGAGGCTGAGACAGGAGAATTGCTTGAAACCGGAAAACGGAAGTTGCAGTGAGCCGGGATCGCGCCACTGCACTCCAGCCTGGCGATAGAGTGAGACTCTGTCTCAAAAAAAGAAAAAAAAAAAAAAGAATTAAGAGAAGGGGTAGCCAGTTGCTCCCCGCTAGAGGTTGCGGGTTGCGGGCTGCGGGCTGTAGGCCGCGGCACTGCCTAGCTGTGGTTGGTGGTGGCGACCGAGCGCCGTTGGAGCCGTAGGAAGGCCGGAGCTTCTCCTGCTGGGCTGGTGGACAAGGAAAAGGGAGAGCCAGCAGCTGGAGGCTGGAGTCTGCGCCACCGTGGCTGGCTTTGCTGCAGTTGGTGATGACGTTGGAGACTGCAGCTCGGCCAAAGTGAT
>CAUYLZ010018518.1:0-23482 GCA_963573645.1 Pithecia hirsuta
GAGGGATGACTTTGAGTTTTGTCTGTTTTTTGTTCACAAGGAATTTCTTTGCAAGCAAATTGTGAGAAAGGTATATAGAATTTCTTTTTTCATTTTGTTTTGTTTTTGAGATAGAGTATTACTCTGTCACTCAGGCTGGAGCACAGTGGAGTTGTTGTACTGAACTGAGCATAGAAAGTCAACAACAAGATAAAAGTAGGCCAAATTGCAGGGTCTTTATTGCCGGTAGCCACGGAGGACTCCCGTCTCTCCAACCTGTGGCCCTGAAAGGAGGGTGTCAAGACCTTTTATACCCATACAACCACCTCGGGAGTGTGGGTGAGGGGGGGGAGTGGGGGTAAGGGGCTTCAGACATTCCGAGGGCTAGTAGATTCTGTAAATCACCTCCTGGGCAGAGATCAGGGTGAGGGGCAGGGCTGGGGGTGAGGAGCTTCAGACATTCTGAGGGCCAGGGGACTTTTGACATTCTGATTGTTACTTAAGCGGTTCACAAAAGTCAAGATAAGCATTTGTTTACACATTGTCTGGGTAGGGTGGAAATTACAAGTCACAGGGGCCAAGATGGCCTGGGTTTGGACTGCTTCCTGTCACATTAGGGGTTACAGAGAGCAGTTTAAACAGAAAGCCGAGGTATGTTTGAGGTATGCAGTTTTATGGGGCTTTTACAATGTCACAGAGTAATCTCAGCTCACTGCAACCTCCACCAAGTGATTCCTGAGTATACAAGTATATTCAAGAATCAAGAGATCCTCCTATGTCAGCCTCCCAAGTAGCTGGGACTGAAGGCATGTACCACCATGCCCAGGTAATTTTTTAGTATTTTTAGTAGAGACGGGGTTTCACCGTGTTGGTCAGGCTGGTCTCGAATTCCATAACTCAAATGATCCACCCACCTCAGCCTCCCAAAGTGTTGTGATTACAGGGGTAAGCCACTGTGCCTGGGGGTATGCAGTGTTTTATATTTGCAGCTATCTTATTTAGGAATAAAATGGGAGGCAGGCTTGCCTGACAGTTCCCAGCTTGACTTTTCCATTGGCTTAGTGATTTTGGAATCCTGAGATTTCTTTTTCTTTCACAGATAAGTATTCATAAAACAAATATAGGTTAGGGCGGGCATGGTGATTCACACATATAATCCCAGTGCTTTGGGAGGTCGAGGTGGTTGGATCACCTAAGGTGAGGAGTTACAGACCATCCTGGCCAACATGGTAAAACCCCCATCTCTACTAAAAATACAAAAATTAGCCCGGCATGGTGGTGTGGGCCTGTAATCCCAGGTACTCAGGAGGCTGAAGCAGGAGAATTGCCTGAACCTGGGAGGCGAAGATTGTGAAAACCTGTCTCCACTAAAAATACAAAAATTAGCCAGGCATGGTTGCACACACCTGTAATCCCCGCTCCTTGGGAGGCTAAGGCAGGAGAATCGCTTGAACTTGTGAGGCGGAGATTGTGGTGAGCCGAGATTGGGCCACTGCACTCCAGCCTGGGCAACAGAGCATGGCTACATGTCAAAAATAAATTAAAAAATAAAAATGGCTGGAGTGCAGGCCAGGTGGAAGGGAGTTGCTAGACTGTGGGGCTAGGCACTGGGCATGCTGGATCTGTTAGCTCAGTGAGCATCTAACTGCCGGGTCACTTTCCGTTGTCAGGTCAGTTGAGGTTAGAGAATTAGCCAGCACTCTCCAGAAGTCCCGCTGTGCTGGGAAAATAGAGGAAGGTCTACATCTTGCCATTCTAGGGTAGGTGTTAGAGCAAGCTGGACTCTCTTGGAGAGCCAATGAGATGGGAGGAAGACAGTACCCCAGCTAGAGCCTGTGAAGTAAGCAAGGGTATGTGGAGGTGGCCTGACCACCCTACGTGAGGGGAGTTCACAGCTATTACAGCTGGTGGCTGCTGCTCAGCCATCCCTCTCCAGAGCAGCCAGGTCCTCAGCCTCTTGTGTAGCTAAATGCCCTTTGGAGTGTCTGGATCGTCCTTTATGTCTTAGAAATAATGAAAAATAAAAATAACAGCAAATTCCAATTCTAATGTCTGTTAGTTTCTCTGAGCCAACTGGGAAAAGATGTCCTTCACGTTGAAGTTTAAGTGACATCCAAGGACAGCCACCAATGTCTTGGCCACAGAAACTCCTGCGTGCTTCCTGCCCCCAGTTTGATTTGCAGCCTCATGGTTGTGTTGTCCTAAACATGCTTTCCTCTGGCCTTGTCCAGTGAATGTGGTTCACACGGTTAACACCACTTCTTGAGGGGTCACCATGTAAAGCTGAGAATGAATTGGGTTTAGGTACCATTGTGACTCCTTGTCACCGGAGAGGCCCATTTTTCCTGATTGATTCATTAAGTGTATTCGCGCCTCTCAGACACCTTTGGACAAATCAACTGACAAGGGGCTGTGGTTTTATAAAGAAAACAAAGACTTTAGATGTGAAATCCTCTTTTTCATTTTTTTTGGTAGGTGAAATATTTCCATTTTTCTTTTCTTTTTTTCTTGACACAGAGGTTTGCTCTTGTTTTTCAGACTGGAGTGCAATGGCATGATCTCTGCTCACTGTAACCTCTGCCTACCAGGTTCAAGTGACTCTCCTGCCTCAGCCTCCCAAGTAGCTGGGATTACAGGCACGTGCCACTCTGCCCATCTAATTTTGTATTTTTAGTAGAGAGGGGGTTTTACCATGTTGGCCAGGCTGGTCTCTAACTCCTGACCTCCAGTGATAAGCCCGCTTCAGCCTCCCAAAGTGCTGAGATGACAGCCATGAGACACTGCCCCCAGCCTCAATTTTTTTTTTTTTAAAGTAAATAGTGGTGTCTCAGCAGGCTTAGTGTGAGAATTTGCATGTGGCTGGGAGCAGTGGCTCTCCCCTGTAATCCCAGCACTTTGGGAGGCTGAGGCAGGCAGATAACTTGAGGTTAGGAGTTTGAGACCAGACTGGCCAACATGGTGAAACCCTGTCTCTACCACAAAATACAAAAATTAGTCAGGCCTGGTGACGGGTGCCTGTAGTCCCAGCTACTCCAGAGGCTGAGGCAGGAGAATTGCTTGAACCCAGGAGGCAGAGGTTACAAAGAGCTGAGACTGCACCACTGCACACAGCCTGGGCTACAGAGTGTGACCCTGTCTCAAAACAGAGAGAGAGAGAGAGAGAGAGAGACATTCATTCCCCATTGGCTCAATCTCGCCTATAATTCCGGGCGAGAGCTACCGTCCCCAGCCACATGCCAATTCTCACAGGTTGTTCCTGTGTGGACGGGCAGTTTTCCAAAATAGAAAACCAAGTCTCACTGAGTTGCAGGAGCCACAGTCACTTTTCATGTTGTTGTTGTTGTTTTGAGATGGAGTTTCACTCTTGTTGCCCAGGCTGGAGTGCAGTGGCACAATCTCAGCTCGCTGCAGCCCCCGTCTCCCCAGTTCAAGTGATTCTCCTGCCTCAGAATCCTGAGTAGCTGGGATTATAGACATGTGCCAACATGCCCAGCTAGTTTTGTATTTTTAGTAGAGACAGGGTTTCTCCATGTTGGTCAGGCTGGTCTCAAACTCCCGACATGAGGTGATATGCCCCCCTTGGCTTTCTCAAAGTGCTGGGATTACAAATGTGAGCTACCGTGCCCATCCATAAAGAAATTTTTCTATTGTCCTTTTAATATTTATTCATTAAATTTTCTCCTTAGAGCCTATTATTAATGATTGCAATGCATTTTTCTGTGAAATTTTGCTGCCATTCATTAAATGCCAGTGATTCAGAATGTCTGCTCTGCATGAGTACACATAGCTAAATACTGTAGATATCTAAATAATTATTTTTAATAGTATATCTGTGTTGTAGTTAGCATTTTATGCATGAAAATCTCTCTTCACCAGGCTTGGTGGCTCACACCTGTAAACCCAGAACTTAGTGTGGTCAAGGCAGGTGGGTCACTTAAAGTCAGGAGTTTGAGACCAGCCTGGCCAACATGGTGAAAACTTACCTATACCAAAAAAAAAAAAAAAAAAAAAAATTAGCCTGGCATGGTGGTGGGCTCCTGTTATCCCAGCTATTTTGGAGTCCGAGCCAGGAGAATAGCTTGACTCAGTAGGCAGAGGTTTTTTCAGATAGGTTAATTGTATGTTTGCTTTTAAAGCTTTATATAAATTGAATAATAATTTTCAACTCTAAAACTTTAGACAATATGATGCTTAATTTACATATGAATTAGCCAAATGTTGTTGTCTACAGAAATATCTATGTGTTGTTTTTCATCTGTGTCGCCAGTACTTCGTTTATGACATACTCTTTTCAAGGTTTCTTTCCTTATTTCTTTCTTTCTCTCTCTCTTTTTCTCTCACTCTCTCTGTCTCTCTTTTTTCTTTTTGAGATGTAGTTTTGCTCTTGTTGCTTGCCCAGGCTGGAGTACAATGGTGCAATCTCGGGTCACCACAATCTTCACCTCCTGGGTTCAAGCAATTATCCTGCCTCAGCCTCCCTAGTAGCTGGGATTATAGGCATGCACCAGTATGCCTGGCTAATTTTTTGTATTTTTAGTAGAGACAGGGTTTCTCCATGTTAGTCAGGCTGCCCTCAAACTCCCGACCTCAGGTGTTCCGCCTACCAACAGTGCCATGCTGTTTTGGTTACCATAGCCCTGTGGTATAGCTGGAAGTTGAGTAGCATAAGGCCTCCAGCTTTGTTATTTTTGCTTAGGATTGCCTTGACTATTCGGGCTCTTTTCTGGTTTCATATAATTTTTTTTTTTTTTTTTTTAGACATGGGGTTTCACCATGTTGGCCAGGATGGTCTCTATCTCTTGACCTCGTGATCTGCCTGCCTCGGCCTCCCAAAGTGCTGGGATTGCAGGCATGAGCCACCGCACCTGGCCTCATATAAATTTTTAAATAATTCTTTTAAATTCTGTGAGAATGTCAGTGGTTGTTTATAGGAAATAGCATTGAATATAGAAATTGCTTTGGGCAGTTTGGCCATTTTATTGATACTGTTTTTTTATTCATAAAAAAATGTGAGCAAGAAATGTGTTTTAATTTGTTCGTATCATTTCTGATTTCTTTGAGCAGTGGTTTGTAGTTCTCATGGAGATGTTTTACCTCCCTACTTAGCTATATTCCTAGTATTTTTTTAATGGCAATTGTGAATGTAAATTTGTTCATGATTTGGCTCTCAGCTTGACTGTTGTTTGTGTATAGAAATGCTAGTCATTTTTGCATATTGATTTTGCATTTTGAGACTTTGCTGAAGTTGTTTATCAGATTAAGGTGGTTTTGGGCTGAGAGTCTATGGGGTTTTCTAGATATAGAATTATGTAATCTGCAAACAGGGATAGTTAGATTTCCTTTCTTCATATTTGGGTGTCCTTTATTTCCTTCTCTTTCCTGATTACCCAGATCAGAACTTCCAGTACTATGTTGAATAGGAGTGATGAGATACAACATCCTTGTCTCATTCTGCTTTTCAAGGAGAATGCTTCCAGCATTTTCCCATTCAGTATAATGTTGGCTGTGGTTTGTCATAGATGGCTCTTAATATTTTGAGGTTTTTTTATACCAATTTATTGAGAATTTTTAGATGTTGAATTTTAATGAAAGTCTTTTCTGCAACTATTGAAATGATTATGTGTTTTCTGTCCCTAGTTCAGTTTCTGTAATGAATCATATTTATTAATTTGGGTATGTTGAACCAAACTTGCATCCCAGAGATGAAACCTACCTAAGCATGACAGGTAAGTTTTTTGATTTGCTGCTGAATTAGCTGTGCTAGTATTTTGTTGAATATGTTTGCATCAAAGTTCATGAAGGATGTTGATGTGAAGCTTTCTTTTTTGATATATCTTTTTCAGGTTTTCATGTCAAGATGGTCCTGGCCTCACAGAATCAGTTTAGGGAGGAGTCCCTTCTCTTCATTTTTTTGGAATAATTTCAGTAGTAACAGTACCAGCTCTTCTTTGTACATCTGGGAGAGAATTTAGCTGTGAATCCATCTGGTCCTGGACTTTTATTGATTGGTAGGTTATTTATTACTGCCTCGATTTCAGAACTCATTATTGTTCTGTTTAGGGATTCAGTTTCTTCCTGGTTCAATCTTGACAGGGTGTACGCTTCCAGGAATTTATTCATTTCTTCTAGATTTCCTAGTTTCTGTGCATCGAGTTGTTCATAATATTTTCTGATGGTTGTCTGTATTTCTCTGGGGTCAGTGGTAATATCCCCCTTATTGTTTCTGATTGTGTTCATTTGAATCTTCTTCCCTTTCTTCTTTATTAGTCTAGCTAGCAGTCTTTAATTTTTTTCATAAACTGCTGACCATTGCGTGAGTGCTCGTTAGGCGCCACCTAGCGGCCATTAAGCCGTACAGGCCTCTTTCTCTAGAGGCGGCTTGGGCTGACCGCAAAACCTGTGGCCCGGCCGCCTTTCTAGAGTTCTGTTGTCTTCCTCAGCTCCAGCGGCAGCTGCCGAAGTAGGGACAGTCTTCCCTGTGAGCTGGGCGGAGCTCAGGAGTCCTGTAGCCTTCAGCAGAACTGTCTCGATGGTGCTAGAGCTCGGTCTCCTACCTTGTGAGTCAGAGCTCAGGCGTGCAGGGCTGTGGAGGGGAGGCTGTCATGGCACTTCCGGCACTAGCCGAGTGTGGGACTGTCTGGTGGAGGGGAGGCTGTCATGGCACTTCCGGCACTAGCCGAGTGTGGGACTGTCCGGGCTGGTCCCCAGATCACCGCAGCTGCAGAGGCCCCACGCGCAGGACCCACCAGGCATGATGCAGGCTGCCGGGGACACCCTGCAGGCCCAATCGCGAGCCCGCGTGGGTCCTGGCCGTCTGAGACTTCAGCAGATTTTTTTTCCCCAAGTCCCCATGGAGAGTCGGAGACCTTGCAGTGCCATCTTCGTTCAAGGGCTTTCTGAGCGCTGAAGGAACCATGTGCTGCTCTGAGACTGCCGCAGGTTCGCGGCACGCCCCTGCTTGACGTCGCCCCCTCCCCTCCCCGGTTTCCGCTTCTTCCCAGCCTGCGGTTGGCTTGTCCGCCGGGGTGGGACAAGGCTGGGGGAGCGTGGTGGGAATGGCTCACGCCCGGGCGTCTGAGGGTGTGGCCCGACGCCCCCGTCCAAGGGGTGGCTGTGTGGTCCGTGGTTGGCCTTCAGGGTCCTGGACCTCTCCCACTCCACAGGGAGGAGGGGCGGGGAGGAAGGGCCGGTCACCCCCTTTGAACCCTTCTCCGTCCTTCTGCCGCCCGGGTGCCCAACCAGCAGACATTGTCGGGAACGGTGCGAGGGAAGGTTGGCGGAGTTAAGACTCCAGATGGACTGCTTCAGGCCCCGCGCGCCACACTCGGCCATATGTGGCCTGTAGGTGAACCCGGTGAGCCTCCGCCCTGCCGCTGGCTGGCTTCTCTGTCCAGCTTCTCTGTCCAGCTGCCGTGGTTCTCGCCGGTGGCAGTACTGCTTAGGTCCAGCAGAGGGTGCGGTGACGGTTTACCCGCCCTCCACCTCCTGGGACTCACCCAGGTCATCCTCTCATTTTTGCCTCCAGAGTATCTGCGGCTCTGGGGACCTTTCTGACTTTTTTTTTTTTTTTTTTTTTCTTAGCCACACTTTGAGTTTGTTTCCGCAGTACATTGAGTTACTATTGTTTTTCTTTGTTTTTTTTCTCTCTTATGCTCCCTCCTGCACACTGAAGTTGCTGTTGTTTTAAATTTCCTCCTTCTTTCATATATACATATATATATGTACACACACACACACACACACACACACACACACAAATATATATATTGCATGAGGTCTTCTCACTCTGTCACCTAGGCTGAAGTGCAGGTGTGTGATTACAGCTCACTTCAGCCTGGACCTCCTTGGGCTCCAAAGATTCTCCAGTCTCAGCTCCCCTGGTAGTTGGTACTGCAGTCATGCACCACTACGCTGGCTGTTTTTTGTTGGTTTGTTTGTTTTGTATTTTTTACTTTTTATTTTTGTAGAAATGACATTCTGCCATGTTTCTCAGGCTGGTCTCAAACTCCTGTGGTCAAGCAATCCACCAGCCTTGACCTCCCAAAAGTGGTGGAATTACAGGCATAAGCCATCCTGCCTATCTATTTATCTATCTGTCTGTCTATCTATGTGCCTATCTGTCATCTATCATCTATCACTGGCCAGCTGGCTCTATCTGTCTGGCTGGCTCTGTCTCCCTGTCTTTCTGGTCTATCCATTTATCTATCTATCATCTTTTTAGTAGAGATGTGATCTTGCTATGTTGTCCAGGCCCTGGATATATATATTTTTAACTTTATCATTTTTTAATCAAGATGTTGTCTCACCATGTTGCTCCCAGGATAGTCTTCAACTCCTGGGTTCCAGGTATCCTCCATGGCCTCCCAAAGTGCTGGGATTACAGGTGTGAGCCACCGTGCACAGTCTGGTCATGTTTTTGATGTGTTGATTCTTTACAGTCTAGATGCATAATCTTGTGTCTGAACATTCCTGCTGGTGTGATTATGACATATAACTTTACCCAGCAACAGAGTGATTTGGTGCTCCTGCACTGGCCCAGCCCACAGAAAGGATTGTGACATATCCCTGGACCCAGCACTGAGGTGGTGTGATTATTCTACTACCTTGGCACTGCCCACAGGGGACATTGTGACATCACTGGATCTTGTATCTAGGTGATGTGAATCTTCTCTCCAGCCTTGGCTCTTCCCCAGGGAACATTGTGTCATATCACTGGGACCCACGCTTCCTGCCTGTGCCCTGCCCATGTGGGCCATTGTGACTTTTGCTGGGTCCAACACCCAGGTTGATGTAACTCTACTGCCTAGGTCCTGCCCACAGAAGACATTGTGACAAATCCCTGCACCCATCACACAGGTAATGCTCTCTTCTCCTGCCTGGCCTCTGCTCACAGAAAAGGTTGTGACATAGCACTGGGCTCAGCACCTAGCTCACATGACTCTCCCCCTCTTTCTAGGTTCTGCCTGCAGAGGATATTGTGACATGTCACTGGGCCTAATACTAAGGTAACATATGCTTTTGTCTTGATACTTCCCTTAGAAGGCAGGGTGATTGATTGCTGGGCCCAGAACCAGGTGGTCTGGGTGAGTCTCCTGCCTGGACCCTCCCTATAAGTTGCATTGTGACATATCTCTGGGCCCTCTGAATATTTGATGTGACTCTCCTCTCTTACCTGGCTGTTGCCCAAAAATCGACTGTGACATAACTTTGGGCCCAACACAGAGGTAATGTGACTCTCCTCTCCTGCCTGTTCCTTGTCCACAGAAGAGAAGATGACTTATTGCTGAATTAGCACACAGGTGATGTGATTCTTCTGCCTGCTCACAGAAGTCATTGTGACATGTATCTGGGCCTATCACTGAGATTATGTGACTCTCTTCTTCCTGGGACCCATCCACAGTGGGGAGTGTGACATATTGCTTGGCCCAGAACCTACATGATGTGACTCTCTTCTTATACCTGGGCCCTGCCCAGTGGGGTAATTTTGACATGTAGCTGGGCCCAGCCCCAAGGTTATGTGACTCCATACTTCTTCCTGAGCCCCACCCACAGGGGTCATTGTGTCATATCTGTGAGATCCTCAATTAGGTGATGTGACTCTTTTGTTTGGGCCCTCTTCTGGGGATATTGTGACATTGCTGAGCCCAGCATCTAGGTGATGTGACTCTTCTCTACTGTTTGGTCTCTACTCAAAAAAAGATTGTGATGTATCACTCTGTCAAGAACCTAGATGAGGTGACTCTCCTCTCCAGCCTGGGAACTGCATACATTGTGTATTGAGACATATCACTGGGTTCAACACCTAGGTAATGCAACTCTCCTGCATGGGCCCCGCCCATGGTTATGAACTGTCATTCTATTCTCTAGGTGAGGTGACATTCCTCTTCTGCCTGGGCCCTGCCAAAAAAGGATTGTTACATGTCACTGAGCCCAACATCTGCTTGGGCCCTGCCAACTGGGGTGTTTGTTAGATATAGCTGGGTCCAGCCCTTAGGTCATGTAATTATTATTATTTTTTTTTCTGAGCCCTACCCACAGAATTTTGACATATTTTTGCACCCATCATTTAGGTGATGTGACTCTTGCATGGGCCCTCCTTGCAAGGTGTAGTGTGACACATTGCTGAACCCAGTGACTCTCCTCTATGGATTGGGCTTTGCCCAAGCAGGGATTGTGATGTGTTGCTGGGCCCACCACCTAGCTGTTATGATTCTCTTCTTCTGCCTAAGCCCTGCATACATCGTGTATTGTGACATATACTGGGATTCAGGGACTACAGGCACGTGCCACCACACCCGGCTAATTTTTTGTATTTTTAGTAGAGTAGGGTTTCACCATATTGGCCAGGCTGGTGTCAAACTCCTGACCTTGTGATTAACCTGACTCGACCTCCCAAAGTGCTGGGATTACAGGTGTCAGCCACCGCACCTAGCCTGGTGTTCTTTTCTTAAGGAATCAAACTTGATTTTTGGAGCCAATAAAAGCCCCTGGGGAAAACTGGACTCAAACTTGTCTACATTGTTTCTGAACTATGACATTTTTTACTTACCACAGGTCAGGATTTCTGACCTGTGGTAAGTAAAGAACGTCACTTCTGAGAAACTCAGGAGTCCAAGGTTTCTCTTGAAACCTCAAGTAAAGAAATTCACACAACTCAGGTATTTGAGGTATAAATTCATGGCTGGGCTTGGCTTTTAAAAAGTCTTATCTGAGGCCGGGTGTGGTGGCTCCATACTGTTTTACATAGTGGTTGCACTGCTTTACATTAACACCAAAAGTGTAAAAGTGCTTTTCTTTTGGCTGGGCAAGGTGGCTCACACCTGTAATCCCAGCACTTTGGGAGGCCAAAGCAGGCAGATCACCCGAGGTCAGAAGTTCAAGAACAGCCTGACCAACATGGAGAAACCCCATCTCTACTAAAAATACAAAATTAGCCGGGCATGGTGGCGCATGCCTGTAATCCCGGCTACTCAGGAGGCTGAGGCAGGAGAATCACCTGAACCCGGGAGGCGGAGGTTGCGGTGAGCCGAGATCGTGCCATCATTGCACTCCAGCCTGAACAACAAGAGTGAAACTCCATCTCAAAAAAAAAAAAAAGAAAAAGAAAAAGAGAAAAGAAAATAATTACAGCATCAGTTTATCTGCTTGAGTCTCCAGATCTCCTTTTTGTTTTTACCCAAGTACCAGAAAACTGGAGAAACTCTCATCTGGTTACCAACCAAAAACCCTGGAAGATAAATAACCTAGGAAATACTGCTATTTGAGATATAGGAACTGGCAAAGATTTTATGGTGAAGATACCAAAAGCAATTGTAACAAAAGCAAAAATTGACAAATGGAACCTAATTAAACTAAAAACCTTCTTAACAGTAAGGGGAACTTTCCTATCAACAGAGTAAAAAGACAACCTACAGAATAAAAGAAAATATTTGCAAACTATGCTTCTGATAAAGTCTAATGTTCAGAATTCATTAGAAACTTAAACAAGTTTGCAAGAAAAAAAAAAAAAACCTCATTAAAAAGTAGGCAAAAGACATAAACTGATGTTTCTCTTTTTGAGACAGAATCTTGCTGTGTTTTCCAGGCCGGAGTGCGGTAGCATGATCTTGGCTCACTGTAACCTTCAGCTCTGGGTTTAAGTGATTCTCTTGCCTCAGTCTCTCTAGTAGCTGGGACTACAGATGTGTACCACCACACCCAGCTAATTATTGTACTTTCAGTAGAGACAGGATTTTGTCATATTGGCTAGGATGGTCTCAAACTCCTAGCCTCAAATGATCCACCTACCTCAACCTCCCAAAATGCTGAGTTAACAGGCGTGAGCCATCACTCATGGTTGAACAGATGCTTTTCAAAACAAGACATACATGTGGCTAACAAGCATATTTTTAAAATGCTTGGCCGGGCACGGTGGCTCACGCCTGTAATCCCAGCATTTTGGGAGGCCGAGGCGGGCAGATCATGAGGTCAAGAGATCGAAACCATCCTGGCCAACATGGTGAAACCGCCTCTCTACTAAAAAATACAAAAATTAGCTGAGCTTGGTGGTGCATGCCTGTAGTCCCAGCTACTTGGGAGGCTGAGGCAGGAGAATTGCTTGAACCTGGAAGGCAGAGGTTGCAGTGAACTGAGATCGTGCCACTGCACTCTAGCATGGTGCCTGGTAACAGAGCAAGACTGTCCCAAAAAATAAATAAATAAATAAAATGCGCATCACTAATTATTAGAAAAATGTGAAAAAAAACACTCAATGAGATACCATCTCACAGCAGTCAGAATGGCCATTGTTAAAAAGACTAATAGATCCTGGCAAAGTTGCAGAGGAGACAGAATGCTTATAACACTACTGGTGGGAATGTAAATTAGTTCAACTATTGTAAAAGCTGTTGAAGTATTAGGTATGGAGAAGTGTGATACTGCTTTGAATTGCTCTTTCCTTAAAGGAATCTTGATGATACTAGGATTGTAACTTAGCAATTGACTGCATTAATCATTACAATGGCAAGCTGAAATTGGTAATGTGAGGTTTAAAAAGTTATCTGAAACTGTTTCTGAAAGCAGAGACTCAAAGAATATGTTTTAAGCATGTGCTTAAGTCACAGGCAGAATAGCTTAAATTTTGCAATTGAGTTTTCAGGCTGATCAAGTTTATGAACCTTAAACTGGCTAACTGTTCTGAAGACAATGACTTACTAGCAGAGCAAAGACTGTCTCTAATTAATCTTTCATGCAGTTGTTTTCATCACACTTCCATAAAATTTTTTTTCACTTTTTGAGAGTGGGCACCACATTTTTTACTTTTTAATTCAACAAATATTAATTTGGCTGAAAGTTTTCCTTTAAAGGATAATGTGTGGTTCTACATGCTTAGCTTTTAATTGCTCTTTAATTCATGGGCCTTCTTTTATAGCTGATTGAAATTTATCATTTAAATTTACAAAATTAAGGGTAGGCCGGGTGTGGTGCCTCATGCCTGTAATCCAAGCACTTTGGAGGCCAAGGCGGGCAGATCACCTGAGGTCAGGAGTTCAAAACCAGCCTGACCAACATGGTGAAACCCCATCTTTATAAAAAAAAATAAAAATAAAAAATTAAGGGTAAATAAGGCTTGTACTAGTAGTGTTGCCTGTTAAGACAGAAAACAGGTTTTGCAACTTATCGGTCAATTAGGAAATTCTTTTCTACTTAGGAGCAAGGCTATGTGGCTGGCTTTTAATTGCTCCTCACTAATTCATGGGCTAGCTCTAATTTCTCTCCCCTCAGAGGTTACTGTTTTACTTAAGTTGGATTTCAAAAGAGCCCTGTTTAGGGCAGAGTTGGAATTAATGCTGGAAAGGGGAGAATAAATTAATTTATTTTTTTTTTGAAACGGAGTCTCACTCTGTTGCCCAGGCTGGAGTGCAGTGGTGTGATCTCGGCTCACTGCAACCTCTACCTCACGGGGTCAAGCAATTCTCCTGCCTCAGCCTCCTGAGTAGCTGGGATTACAGGCACACACCACCATGCCCAGCTGATTTTTATATTTTTAGTAGAGATGGGGTTTCACCATGTTGGTCAGGTTGGTCTTGAACTCCTGACCTCGTGATCCACCCACTTTGGCCTCCCAAAGTGCTGGGATTACAGATGTAAGCCACCTCACCCAGCCAATTTTTCTTCTTTTTTATAAGCAAACATCCTTGAGTTTTTTCCCTTCCAGTGGGAGTGTATCCTGCTTTGCAAGTTTTATAAGTTTACAAATTCTTGTATTCTTGTTCTCTATTGCTGATAACTCTAGGTTTCTGTAACACAGTGAAGGTCATGAGAAATGCCCAAGCAGGCAGGACTCTGGCTTTCTGGACACTGTAACAGAAGGCAATAGATAAGGCCCATGCTAGAATCCTTGAGCTCTACAGATAGCGAACATCTGGGTCACATAGCACCTGTCACATGTAAGCCTAAGTTAGGTACCTATTACTGCTTAATGAATTGCCTTTGTTCTACACCTGCAAACTTGTTTTAGTGCCACTGTGTACTTCACGTATAAAAAGCCAAGCCTGGTCTTTGATAGGCGCTTAGTATTGAGATGCTAATCTGCTGAGCTGGTGGCCACCTTAGTAAAATCCTCCAGTTTCACCCATTGGTCTCTCTGGTCTCCTGAAATATTCTGCAACGGAATATCAACAGTGGCTAATATCAGAAAAAGGTCTTAGAAATCCTTAAATTTTACTTAAATCTTAGCAGAGAGTTACAATTTGAGTTGTTCCTGGCATACAATGAACATATGAAATTTTATTGTGTAACACCTGCAGAGAGCAGCGGCCTTGCCGGCCCCGCCGGCCCCGCCCAGTTGCTGCTCTCCGCTTTCCACTAGTGCTGCTCGCTTAACCACCCTGCTTGGGTGGTTGTGACTTGGGCAGAGCTTCCCTGCCAGAGCCTTTTTTTCTCTTTTTTTTCTTTTGCTTGGCCACTTGGCTCCAGCCTCCAATGTCTGTTTTCTTATCCTTTTATAAGCATACACCTGATTGCCTTGCTAATCACCAATTACTGGGCAGGCTAAGAGTTTCTTCTGTAATGCTGCTTGCTTAAGACAAGGACCTATAGCTGTAGCATTTCTTTTGCCTTTTTTTTCTATTCATTGGATTCATTTGTGCATGATTTCTCCCCACTTGTTCCCAGAGCTTTATGTCCAGTGTGCTCTTTGCCTGGAACAGTGGGCGTTGGGAAACAGCAGCTTGTATTATGTTTCTTTTCTTTTCTTTTTTTTTTTTTTTTTTTGAGATAGAGTCTCGCTCTGTCACCAAGCTGGAATGCAGTGGCACAATCTTGGCTTACTGAAACCTCTGCCTTCCAGGGTTCAAGTGATTCTTTCACCCTAGCCTCTTGAGTAGCTGGGATTACAGGCACGTGCCACCACACCCAGCTAATTTTTGTACTTTTAGTAGAGACAGGGTTTCACCTTGTTGGCCAGCTAGGATGGTCTCAATCTCTTGACCTCGTGATCCGCCCACCTCAGCCTCCCAAAGTGTTGGGATTACAGGCGTGAGCCACTGCTCCCGGCCTGTATTACGTTTCTTAATGGAGCCTGATACTGTCTGTTGCACTGATAACTGCTTTCCCATCATGAATCCCTAGCCTAAAACAATCCCTCCCTGAGTTTAGCAATCTATAGTGAGTACAAATGACTTACTGACTACTTGCCTGACCACACAGTCCTCTTTACTTTCCAGTTTTTGGGAGGTTCACCATTCCTTCTTTGCAGCGATGATCACGTTGGTTCACTCTGTGTTCGAGCACCTGCTGTGATGGGGTATCACATTGGGGTCACCACCTGAAACTTCGACCACCACCTTCAGAGGTCTGGCCTGCAGACCCTGACTCAGCAACAGATGAATAAATGCCCTCACTCCTGGTTCAGTGATTCAAGTGGGCTAGGAATGGTTCTTGGCTGCTTTCAGAGGGAAAAATGCAACCGATTGACCAAGACCCTCTGTACATCCACACATTTATTCCATAATAGATTTGACAACCAAAGTTCTAAGTCAACAAGCTTGTGGATAATTAACACTGTTTAAAGAGTGGTTTTATGAATGATAAACACTTTAGGTTCCGGGTCCAGAGTAAACATTATTAACGGGTAATTCCCCTTTGATCTCCCTCTGAGAGGGTCATCCAGCACAAAGTTTACATGAGTAAACAGAGTAGAGACAAAGGGATGTGGGGTAAACAGATTTAAACTTGGAAAGCCTTTTATCGTTACTATCTATTCTCTAACTGGCCAGTTAGACCTGTCCCAATAAAACCTTACAAAAAGTTTGAGACTAATCTATAACTTTCCCTAATATTTTGCTAATATTTTGCCAGCCACCCTGAGTGAATCTCAACAGTTTCTGTTTTCCAGGAACAACTTATGGAAAAAAAACACCCTCCCCATTATGACTTAGATGGTGCTCTCTTTTTTTATCTATCACACAGCAGACACCAATTCTGCGCATTTCTTTTCTCACTAAAAATCAGTTGAATTTGACTTTAGTGGGGAAAATAAAATACTTCTTAAGCAAACTTAACTTTGCCTTTTTACCAAAGGCTTCTGACCTTTACAATCCCATTTTATGTAACTCCCAAGAACATGCTGACTTCAGTGTAAAACATTCTCTGATCTAAAATCTGATTTTTTCAGCCTTCATTTGCCATTCCCCTCCTACCTCCTTTCTAATCTTGTTTGTTCCTCCCTAGGAAAGAAATCCTTTGTCTGCCTAAACTTTGAAATTGGTTTTTTTTTTAAAGAGTCTCACTGTGTCACCCAGGCTGTGGTGCAGTGGTGTTAGGGACGAGAAAACCCCCTCCGTGCAGGCTGACCTCTTCCCCCACTCCGATTGCTCTGCAGCTGCATTCCTGAACCTAGGCACTACATCAAGGCTGCCAGATGTGCTACAATTAAGCAAAGGCTGATTATAGCCATCCGGGCAGCTCTAGGGAGAACAGGGAAAACATATGTTGCTTATCCATACTTGTAAATTCCTGTTTGACACATATCTGTAAAAAACTCCTGGTTTATCTTTTAAAAAAAAAAAAGACTGCCACCACAAAAATCACAGGATGATGTATTGTAGGTCTGTTACAAATTAACAAACTATCTCTGTGCCTGTTACCAGTGGATAATTACCTCAGTCCTGAAACCCCCTTATCCCCCTCTCACCCCATATAAACCCCTCATTTTGTAAGCTCAGGGCTGCCTCTTATTGTTATGGAGCAGCCCAGCAGGTTAATAAAACTTGCTTTCCTGACTTTGGATCTAATCTCCTTTCTCTTGGCTACGCTTACATTGTTGGTGCTGAAACCCGGGAGGGGTAGGCTCTGGCCAGGCATCCTTAAGAGACTCTCCCTCTTTCTCTCTCCTTCCCTACCTCTTCTATCACTTTTCTCCCGGCCATTCTTTCCTTCCCCACAGCTGCTGAAGACCCAAAGGATCTCCCAGACTCTTTTATTGCTGACAAGTGCGTCTACCAACAGAGCCTTGCTGGGGTGAGTAAGAGAGGCTGTTGCCATTTACCCAGAACCCTTAACCATCTCTGCCTTCCTGAAAGACCCAGTGCTGGGCCAAGGGCTTCCTCCAGCCTCCAGGCCTCTGGTTCCTCCGTTTCAGGGATGCCAGACTTGGTGGCTACCTTCCGTATTCTGGACCAGGCCCGTGGGACAGGGGACGCCCTCTGTTTCTGTTGCACTGATAACTGCTGTCCCATCATGAATCCCTAACCTAAAACAATCCCTCCTGTCCTTGTGAATTGGCAGTCTTCTTTCCCTCCCTCCCTACCCCATCCACTATGGGAGGCTGTCAGTCTACCCCTTCCAAAACTACCCGCCCTGGGTGTCTCCTGCGCAATCTCAATGCTCTTGGCCTCTGTTCAAAGGTCCATCCTACAACGCTTATTTTTTACCGTAATACCTCTTAGCTTCAATACAAATTAGGCAATGGATCCCAATGGCCTGAAAATGGCACTTTTAATTTCAATATACTTAGAGACTTAAACAGCTTTTGCCACCGCAATGGGAAATGGTCTGAGATTCTTTATGTTCAGGCCTTCTTCACCCTATGCAGCTGTCCTTCCTTATTGTCAGCCCTGCTCTACTTCCCAAATCCTCCTTGCTTGCTCCAAACCTGACTCTCTTCCTGTCACTCTCCCCATGGCTCTGGCTGACAACTCTTCTCCTGCCACACTCCCCACAGCCCCAGGAGATGACTCCTCTTCCTTTAACCCCACCCATTTTCCTCCTCCTCAACCACATCATCATCCCCCAGCAGAGCATCATGATCCTCCAATGTACGTCCCCGCTCCAGCCCTCCTCCTTTCCCCCTCTCTCCAGCTACCCTGCTTCTGGCTCTGAATCCTCCCTGTCTCCACCCCTTACCCATTCCTGAACCCAACATGCTCAGCAACCTGCTCCCTTGCTTCCCCTCCGGGAAGGTAGCAGGAGCTGAAGGAATTGTCCATGTCCACGTCCCCTTCTCCCTCTCCAATCTCTCTCAGATTGAAAACCATCTTGGGTCCTTCTTCTCTAATCCAGATACTTACATCAAAGAATTTACATATCTCACCCAGTCCTGTGAACTCACTTGGCATGATCTCTGTATTATTCTCTCTTTTACCCTCCTTTCAGAAAAATAGGAAAGAGTATGGCTCTCAGTCCAGGCACATGCCAATAATCTTCATTGGCAAGATCCTACTAAGCCTGTCAAAGCCGCTGCTGTCCCCCAGGAAAAGCCTTCCTGGGAGTACCAACCCACAGACCCCAGTCAGGCATCCCATAACCATATAATTACTTTCCTTATTGCAGGATTTTAACAAGGCTGCCCATTAGGCTGTAAATTTTGAAAAACTTTTGGCCGGGCGCAGTGGCTCACGCCTGTAATCCCAGCACTTTGGGAGGCTGAGTCGGGTGTATCACAAGGTCAAGAGATCGAGACCATCCTGGCCAACATGGTGAAACCCTGTCTCTACTAAAAATACAAAAAAAAACTAACCAGGCATGGTGGCACACGCCTGTGGTCCCAGCTACTCGGGAGGCTGAGGCAGAAGAATCACTTGAACCCAGGAGGCGGAGGTTGCAGTGAGCAAAGATTGTGCCATTGCACTTCAGCCTGGTGACAGAGCAAGACTCCGTCTCAAAAAAAAAAAAAAGATAAAAGAAAATATTAAAAATATTAGCTGGGCATGGTGGTGGGTGCCTGTAATCCCAGCTACTTGAGAGGCTGAGACAGGAGAATCACTTGAACCTGGGTAGTGGAGGTTACAGTGAGCCAAGATCACGCCAGACTGGGCAAAAAGAGCAAAAATCAGTCTCAAAAAAATAATAAATTAATCAAATAAAATAATAAAATGTAAGCCACATGTGAATTTTAAATTTTCTAGTAGCCAAACTTTTAAAAGAAACAAAGAACAGGTGAAATTGCTTGTAACAATTTGATTAACCCAACATATCCAAAATATTGTCATTTTAATATGTGAGAAATATATAATTATTAATTATATGCATATTATTAATTATATGCATATAATTATTAATTATATGCACATATATATTATATATTATATATATACATATATTATATTATATATATATATATATAATTGGAATAAAATCTTTGAAACTAACCTCGTAGTTTACCTTTCTAGGACACTGCAGTTCAGACCAGGCACATTCCAGGCACCCAGTAGCAACACATGGCCAACAGCTGCTACATTGAAGTGCAGTTCTGACTTCAGGAGGGTGAATGGCCTGAACATCCCTTTTGTGCCAGAGATGAGGGGACAGCCTCTCCCTACCTACATCTCTCTTCAGTTCTGGGGGTAGAACAGATAGTGGCCATAGAAAGAGCAGAGGGCAACAGGAATAAAATAACCATACGTAGACCACTGCTGGCCACCTGTTGCCCACCCTCCTTCTAGAAGTCACACAGTGACAAAGGATGATGGGGCCACAGAAGAGAACCCTGTGTCTTCAGAACTGTCCACACTCTTGACCTCCAAGTTTTAGATAAGAAAAAAATAGATTAAAGATAAGCCAATTTTGCTATTTGGCCGTGGCCCTAATGGCCAGGCTGTGGTTATCTGTTTTCTCTTGTGGTATGGGGGACTGTGTGGGTAAAAGCACAAATCACATGCAAACATGTCTACATGTATTTCTGTATTACTCAATGTTAACTTACAAGACATCCAACTCCAAACCAGGGGAAAAATAGTACCTTTAGCGTGTCCACTGTGAGAATGTAAGTAGTACTGAACCGTCGTTAAATCCTGGCATCCTACCTACACTGGGTGCATGTATTAGTTAGCTACTGCAGCATAACAAACTGTGCAAAACTTATTAGCTCATAATTCAGATGGTCAGTCATTCAGGCTGGGCTCAGTGTGGCTATTTCTCTAGTGTCAGCTGAGCATTTTTAGACATGTATCATCAGCTGCTTGTTGACTAAACAGCTGTGTTTCTGGGAATGAGCTTCTGCTTCTGGAGCTGTCAATAGGAACCCCTTGTTTCTCCTGTCCATGATATCTTATTCTCCAGCTGGCTAACATAGGTTTTTCCTATGGAGATGGCAGCATTCTGAAATTGCTACCATTTTGGCAATCATTATTATTCTGCCCTTTTTAGTATATGTGGTTAATGGAACTCTTCCACAGGAGCAGTGGCTCACACCTGTTATCCCAGCACTTTGGGAGGCTGAGGTGCACGGATCACAAGGTCAGGAGATCGAGACCAGCCTGGCCAATATGGTGAAACCCCATCTCTACTAAAAATACAAAGAAAATTAGCCAGGCATGGTGGTGCATGCCTGTAATCCCAGCTACTCAGGAGGCTGAGACAGGATGATTGCTTAAACCCAGGAGGCAAAGGTTGCAGTGAACCAAGATTGCACCATTGCACTCCAGCCTGGGCAATGAGTGAGACTCTGTCAGAAAAAAAAAAAAAAAAAAAAAATTCCTGACGTGATGGCTCACGCTTGTAATCCTAGCACTTTGGGAGGCAGAAGCCGGCGGATCACCTGAGTTCGGGAGTTTGAGACTTGCCTGACCAACATGGAAAAACCCTGTCTTTATTAAAAATAAATAAAGAAAATAAAGAAAAAAGAAAGTTGTCCAAAGACTAACAGCTACTAAGTGCCTGAGCTGAGACGCAGAATCAACTCTGTCTGACTTCAAAGCCCGTGCACCAGCATAGATGACACTATTACAGAATCTGCCCTAGTTCCTTAAAATCCTGGAGAGTAAAACTTCTACAATAGTGGACAGATGCCCTTTAAATTCATGCCCATATAGTACTATTTATTATTGAGGATAATTCTCTGAAGAAATTGCAGGAGCAGACAGTGCCTTAAACCTGTTATTGTAGCACTTTAGGAGACTACAATGGGAGAATTATATGATCTCAGGAGTTCGATGCAGCCTGGGCAACATGGTAAAATCCTGCGTCCAAGAAAAAAAAGTTAAAGAAATGAGCCAGGCATAATGGTGCATGTCTGTAGTCTCAGCTACTCAGTTGGCTGGGACAGGAAGACTGTTGGAGCCTGGAAGGTCGAGGTTGCAGTGAGCCGTGATTAGTCACACTATTGCATTTCAGCCTGGGAATAGAGTGAGACCCTGTCTCAAACAACCAAACAAACAAACAAACAAACAAATTGCAGAAGCAATTTGAAAGGATATAAAATAATTTGGAAAAATAGTTATGATCGAGTTTATGAAATCAAAGCTGGCCAGGCATGGTGTCTTATGCTTGCAATCCCAGCACTTGGGGATGCCGAGGTGGATGGATCACCTGAAGTGAGGAGTTCAAGACCATCCTGGCCAATCATGGTGAAACCCATCTCTACTAAAAATACAAAATTAGCTGGGCATAATGGTGCTTACCTTTAGTCCCAGCTACTTGGGTGGCTAAGGAAGGAGAATCACTTGAACCCAGGAGGCAGACGTTGCAGTGAGTGGAGATCCTGCCATTGCATTCTAACCTGGGTGACAAGAGCAAAGCTCCATCTCAAAATCAAAAACAAAACAACAGAGCCCAACAAGACATTATATATTTTTCATCACAAAACAAAACTTTAGAGAAATAAAATTAAATTTAACATAGTTTAAAATTTGCAAATCAGGTAGACACAGTAGGCTTAATGAGACTCCGGAACAGTCACATGGAGGAAAAAGATTTATGAAAAGAAAAAGCAAAGTGACATACAGAAAATGAAAGTGAGGTACAGAAACAGCTGGATTGATTATAGCCTGGGATTTGCCTTATTTGAACATGGTTTGAACCACTGATGTCCTCTTACTGGCAACAACACAGCAGTTGGTACAAGAATGGCTTACAGTCCATTACATATCCAGTTAGGTTTCAGTTTACTATATATAAAAAAAAACCTATTAACCAAAATTAAACACAATAGGGAAAAGCTTTAGTGTATAATTTGCAATTTCTCACTTTTGGACATCTCAATATTGAAAAATAGATTAAAACTTTAGATATTGATATCACTCTGTCACCATAAAAAATGTACTTATTTAGGCTGGGTGTGGTGGCTCATGCCTGCAATCCCAGCACTTCAGGAGGCTGAGGCAGGTGGATCACCTGAGGTCAGGAGTTTGAGATCAGCCTGGCCAAAATGGTGACACCATTTTAGTCTCTACTAAAAATAAAAAAATTAGCTGGAGGTGGTGGTGGGTGCCTGTAATCCCAGCTACTTGGGAGGCTGAGGCAGGAGAATTGCTTGAGCTCAGGAGGCGGAGGTTGCAGAAAGCTGAGATTGAGTCATTGCACTCCAGCCTGGGCAACAAAAGTGAAACTCTGTGTCAAAAGAAAAAAAGAAGTACTTATTTAGTCTCAAATTCCACTTTAAAATAGCAGAACTGTGGGTTTTATAGAGTGAAAACAGGACTCCAGGTTATTATTTTTTTTAAAGAATTACAGTAGAGGGGACTTCCTTGTGTTCAAATTTGCTGTTTACAAAAGAAAAGCAAAATCTGGCCTGTAGATTCTAAGGATCTCCCTATTTCCTTAAGTTTTCAGTTTGATTATGTCACATTTACCATGAGTAACTCCGTGTGGTTTGGTTTGGTCTGTTTGGGCCTAGTGCACAAGCTCAGTCCAGAATGATGTCCTTCAAAATTGTGTTTACAGCATTTTCCCATTTTGGCTAAGTTCTTGCATAGGTCAAAGTGCAACCAAAACCCAGGGGTCTTAGTGCCACTCTCAGTTTTATTATTTTGGGTTTTTGTCATTATAATGTCATTCACAGGGGTGCCATTCCAGACATGGCGGCTCCGCTAGTGGGTATGTTTTCTGGGCAGCCACCTGGGCCCCCACAGCCCCCGCCGGGCCTCCCGGACCAAACTTCGCTTCTTCAGGCAGCTCCAGGTGCTCCTAGACCTTCCAACAGTACTTTGGTGGACGAGTTGGAGTCATCTTTCGAGGCTTGCTTTGCGTCTCTGGGGAGTCAGGACTACGTCAATGGCACTGATCAGGAAGAAATTCGAACTGGTGTTGATCAGTGTATCCAGAAGTTTCTGGATATTGCAAGACAGAGTGTTTTCTCTTACAAAAAAGGTGGCAGTTATCTGTCCAGAAACCAGAGCAAGTTATCAAAGAGGATGTCTCAGAACTAAGGAATGAATTACAGCGGAAAGACGCGCTAGTCCAGAAACACTTGACAAAGCTGAGGCGCTGGCAGCAGGTGCAGGAGGACATCAATGTGCAGCACAAAAAGCCAGCCGACATCCCTCAGGGCTCCTTGGCCTACCTGGAGCAGGCGTCTGCCAACATCCCTGCACCTCTGAAGCCAACCTGAGCAAAGGGCAAAGGTACTCAGACTGTGAGTGGGCTGGTGCCTGAGGTTGGCCACATCTTTTCCTGTGGACTTGACATTTTGGAAGAATTCTTTGCCAGATAATGAGTTCATTTTAGTTTTATGCTCCCATTGAAAAAATTTCCACTATTTTTATAAGCTGTTACTTTCTTGAGTACTTTAAGGTTCTGTAGCTTG
>CAUYLZ010018519.1:0-69494 GCA_963573645.1 Pithecia hirsuta
AGCTAATTTTTTGTACTTTTAGTAGAGACGGGGTTTCACCATGTTGGCCAGGATGGTCTCGATCTCTTGACCTCGTGATCCGCCCGTCTCGGCCTCCCAAAGTGCTGGGATTACAGGCTTGAGCCACCGCGCCCGGCAGGAATGTTTTTAGAAAAAGGATTTGCAATGCTCAATTTGAAAGCATTTGCTTTGCTCCAATAAGATGTAGTTCTCTACCCTGACTCAAAGATACAATCAAGTCTACTGCTTTTAAGAATGAATAAGAGCAAGTATTTGCTAGCACAACAGGGTGACTATAGTCAAACATAATTTAATGGTACATTTTTAAATAACTAAAAGATTAATTCAATCTCATTCTTCCGCACAGCAAAAGAAACTATCAACTGTGGAAACAGACAACCTACAGAATGGGAGAAAAATTTTGCCAACTATGCATCTCACAAAGGTCTAATAGGCAGCATCTATAAGAAACTTAAAAATCTGCAAGAAAAAGAAATGTGTTGACTCCTCAAAGACCTAAAGACAGAAATACCATTTGACCCAGCAATCTCGATACTGGGCATATATCCAAAGGCATATAGATTATTCTATTATAAAAATACATGTATGCATATGTTCATTTCAGCATTATTTACAATAGCAAAGACATGGAATCAACTTAAATGCCCATCAATGATACAATGGATAAAGAAAGTGTGGTATGTATACACCATGAAACACCATGCAGCCCTTAAAAAAAAGAATGAGATTTTGTCCTTTGCAGGGATGTGGATGGAGCTGGAGACCATTATCCTTAGCGAACTAACTCAGGAATAGAAAACCAAATATTATGTGTTCTCACTTGTAGATGGGAGCTGAATGATGATAACACATGGACACACAGAGGGGAACAACACATACTGGGGCCATTCAGAGGGTAGAGGATGGAAAGAAGACGATCAGGAAAAATAATAAATGGGGTACTAGGCTTAATACTTGCGTGATCTATGTAACAACCCCTCCATGGCATAAGTTTACCTGTATAACAAACCTGCACATGTACCCCTAAACTTAAAAGTTAAAAACTTAAAATAACTAAAGGAGTATAATTGAACTGTTTATAACACCAAGGATAAATGACTGAGATGATGGATACCCCATTTATCCTGATGTGATTATTACACATTGCATGCATGTATCAGAATATCTCATGTAACTGATAAATATATACACCTACTAGGTACTTAGAAAAATTAAAATCAAAACAAAATAACAAATAAAAAGTTTACTGCTTTTATCAATTCCTTTTCTGATTTTATTTAGCTGGTTACTTCTTGGTTGGAGTTGGCTTTCAATTCTTGGTTGGGGATTGAGTAAGTAGCTGATTTTCACTTCTGGATTGTCAGTGGGCAGAACTAAAACAGGGCATGCAGGAGGGTGAAATAATCCATAAACTGAACTGATTCACAGAATCAAGAGTTTACAACAGATGTAACGATAAGAACAGTAGCATCTCAGAAATCACAGATGTCTATGGGTGAGGGGGGCAGTTCTGGACCCTCACAGAGCATTAATTCGGCAGTTCTAATCAATCTTCTCTTAATTTCAAACAATAAATATATACATACATATATACACACACACACACACAATGAAATATTATTTAGGCATAAAAAGAATAAAACCCTGTCATTTGACACACCATGGATGGAACTGGAGGTCACTGTGTTAAGCAAAATAAGCCAGACACAGAAATACAAATATTGTACGTTCTCACTCATAAGGTGGGAGATAAAAAAGTGGATCTCATAGAGATAGGGTAGAACAGTGGATACCAGAGGCTGGAAAGGGCAAAGGATAGAGGTGATGAAGAGACAGTGTCTAAGGAGTAGAAAAATGCAGTTAGATAGAAGGAATAATTTCTAATATTCAATAGTACAGTGGAAAACTTACAGCAAACGATGATTTATTGTACACTTCAAAATACCTAGAAGAGAATAATTAAAATATTTCCAATGCAAAGAAAATATAAGTATTCGAGGGGATAGATAACCCAACTACCCTGATTTGACTGCTACATATTTTATACAGTTATCAAAGTATCACAGGTACTCTAAAAATATATACAACTGTTACATAACAATAAAAGAGAACTTGGGAGATATGTGGATTATTTAAAAATTACTAAGACTCAACTGTAACTCCAGTGGATTACACTCAACACTACTTTAGAGTCAGCCTTATGTTTTAGTTTGGGTTTCCAAAAAAGCATAACCTGGGACAAGCCTTTGCTCCTGGATGGTGTGTTCAGAATGTAAGGCCAGAGAACTAGAACTGGAGGAGACTGGAAAGAATGAAACCAGGAAAGAAGCAAATCCAATCCCAGGGTGTGGGGCTGCACTGGTTACTGCTATGGATGCCTAGATCTCAATCCCTTTGGCAAGAGGGCTGCCACATTTAGCAAATAAAAATACCCAACACCTGGGCGAGGCTGCTCATGACTGTAATCTAAGCACTTTGAGAGGCCAAGGTGAGTGGATCACTTGAGCTCAGGAGTTCGAGTGCAGCCTGGCCAAGATGGTGAAACCCCGTCTCTACCAAAAGTACAAAAATTAGCTGGGCATAGTGGCACATGCCTGTAGTCCCAGCTACTCAGAAGGCTGAGATGGGAGAATCACCTGAACCCAGGAGGTCAAGGCTGCAGTGCACTCCAGCCTGGGCAACAGAGCAAGACCCTGTCTCAAAACAAACAAAAAAAATTTCCCAACACTTGGCTAAATTTGAATGTCAGCTAAATAACAAATACTTTTTTTAGTATATCTCAAGCAATATTTGGGACATACTCATACTTTTTAAAAGTATATGTTGTTTATCTGACATTCAAATTTTCCTACGCATCTTGTATTTTATCTGGCAACTTAACTGGGAACTCTCTGAGGTACTACATATAATGTGCCTCTGATTATCCACCCAAAGATACGAAAGCGAAGGCTATTTATCTTCTGGCTCCCACCCTCATTGGTCCAAGGTTGCAGGGGTGGAATGGAGAAGCCAAGAAGAAAAAAAATCAAACGATAAACAAGGCAGCTGAAGCTTGGTGCTGTGAGGTTGCATCTGCAGCAACATTATTCGTTGCTGTAACAGCCAGAACAAAAATGTGGCTCAGTATAAAGTTTTTTCAGTATAAAAAAAAGTCAGCCGGGTATGGTGGCTCATGCCTGTGATCACAGCACTTTGGAAGGCCAAGGCAGGCGGGTCATGAGATCAGGAGTTCAAGATCAGCCTGGCCAACATGGTGAAACCCCATCTGTACTAGAAATACAAAAATTAGCTGGGCATCATGGCAGGCACCTGTAATCCCAGCTACTTGAAAGGCTGAGGCAGCAGAATCGCTTGAACCTGGGAGGTGGAGGTTGCAGTGAGCTGACATTGTGTCACTGCTCTCCAGCCTGGGCGACAAGAGCAAGACTCTGTCCAAAAAAAAAAAAAAAAAAAAAAGTCTAGCACACTCTATATTGAAATTGCAATAGGAAATTTTCATTGTTTTTGATGGTGGGGGCAGAATATGCCTTGAAAATTAAAGCCACCATTTCTACCTCTCTCCCTTCTAGTAACAGATGGCAAAAGCTGATTTTCTTTTATATTGAACCAGCATGTAGGAAATGGAGATAAGAAACAGCAGCAATATAAGGACAGCATTTCATCATGCTTTTATCCTCAGGTGAGTAAGACCTGTTCAACAAGGACACACCGAACAAAGCCACTAACAAGATCACCATAAGCCATCATTAGTAGATGCCAGTGGCTATCACTTCATCCTCAATGTTCACTGTGTAGCAAGGTGACAAGCAACAGAGATTCTATCTGGATCCCAGCAGCGCTAAACAGGAGCTAACTGGATGCTTTGCTTCTCCAAGGATAGATCATGCCATTAAAGAAAAGAGGTTTCTAACCACTCAGCTAGAATTCCAATGTGAAATTCCGCCTAAACAAACCCCAAAGTGCAAATCACATCTGAAGAGAGGCTGAAAGGTTTGCATATATGAATTTTCTCCAAACTAATTGACGCTTTTTCAAGATGTAAAGTTTCAACCCACTGTCAGTTGAGGGATAGGAACTGAGTTTGAGATTCTCATCTTTTGACCTTTGCCAAGAGCTTATGCCTTTGCCTTATTTCCATTTGGTATCAAACTGTTAATAATTCTTAGGAGAAAATAGCACAAGATTTCACATTTCAAGGACCTATTATGTTTTTAACATTCATACCTTTTGGCCTTTACAATAATCCAGTTTAAACCTCAGTGGAGTTTTTTGGCAGGAATTTTAAGCAGCGGCATTTGCTTATTACAAACACTTCTGATTGTCTGGCCTGGAGGGTGGAGAGGGAAGGAAAGAGCCCATCTAGTATTCTTCGAGTGGACTTACTGGCAACATTTGGCCCTGCACGCTTTTTCTTTTTTATAATATATCACAATAGGGAATGATTTTGTAAATGACAATGGGAGGATAAATTTCAAAAGTTCTAACCCCTTATACACTGCTAATCAAAAGATGTTGGTAGAAAAATCATACCAACAGAAGTAAAATTCTCCCCACAGTGAGACCATAATAACCTTTTGTCCTGAATGCTGTCATTTTTGTATCACCCTATGAGTTGATCTGCTCATCTTTTCCTCAGTCAAGAGGTGAGATCGTTCATCTCTGAGGCCTCTGTTTGGGCTTACTATTCACCTGGAGTGCGGTGTGTTTATACAGACAGGTGCCTGCAAAGCACCAAGAAGAGTCTTCTTTTCTGGACTTTGTTATCAAAGTCAACAGGTCTTGAGTTTACTCTCTGTAGAGCTTACCACCTACATTGTCAGAAAAACTCCATGGGGAACTAAGCCCATTAGCACATTGCTTCAGTGAGGAAGTTAAAAAGGTGCAGAGAATAGTGGGAATCCTAATAAGGGGAAAGGTTTATTGGCATAAGAAAGGAATTGAGCGTTTAATGAACACGATGGGCTAAATTCCTGTCCTTCAGATGATCTCAAACTGGCAAACTGAGAAACACCACTATGCTAGAACTGTTTATTCATCTCAGAGAAAACACATAGAGTAGGCTTCAAAATAAATTAAGGATTATTTCCAACTTGAAGTGTTTCTCCAATTATTCTAAATTTTAGGTGTTCAGAGGACCAGAGGTCAAGGATATAGGCATGTTCAATATCAGCCTTTTTCTATTTTTATTAATTACAGCCCCAGAAGCAGAATGGAAACGATGAGAAGTATCATTCATTATTTTTATTTATTGAAAAGTAACGCTTATACTTTTATGTCTGATCCCATACACATTGCCTCTTACATATCATTTCTAATCATCTAAAACCAAGGAAGATCATGGATCAACTCCTTTAGTTTTACAGGTGAGGAAACTGAGACAGAGACTTTCTTCTAATTATGACTTACTAATGGAGTTGGGATAGGTACCTACATCCTGAATCTAAAGTTCACCCACAACCCCTCTGATTTCCTCCCACCTCTAGCCAGGATCTGTCCCACCGTATTCATATCGCATCCCACAGACCCATCTGGCTTATCAATAAGAGAAAAGCTAGAATTCAACAGAAGACTCCTCTCCCCATTCGAGGTCTAATGGACCATTCCAATGCTCCATGAATTTTTAACATCTGCTTAGACTTTCAAGGTAAAGACATCCCTTTCTGTCCTTCTGTGGAACTGTGTCATCAGTCTTTTCTGAGGGACTCTAAACAACATGAAGATTGAAGGCATCTGTTGCAGTCTTTGTGCTTCCATGCTGCTGGTTCGTATTGGAATTCAGCAACGTGTGTGGAATAGATACATAAAAACCAAAAATGAAGTTAGGTGTGGACAAAGAGTGGATTCATTGAGGAAAGGTTGGCAAAAACACAAGGAGAGTTTGGGTGGAGCTAAAACATATTGAGGGTAATATTTAGGAATGTAAAGAAAAGGGAGCTTCTTATAAGGGCTCACTGTTGCCTTTAGGGTATCATGGGGTGAAGGCCACTGCATACATGACCCATATCATAAAACCAGAGCCAGAGAGGTACACACGGTGGTGGTGCACACCTGTAATCCCAGCTACTTGGAAGGCTCAGGTGGGAAGATTGCTTGAGCTCAGAGGATTGAGACCAGCCTGAGCAACATAGTGAGACATGAGATCTCTCTCTCTCTCCCTCTCTCTCTCTCTCTCTCTCTCTCTCTCTCTCTCTCTCCTCTTTCTTTCTCTCTCTCTGTCTTAGTAAAGAAAAGTTTCCTAATTCACCCATTGTGGGTAATAATTTATAACAGACAGGTAGAAAATAATGTTAACAATCTTTCTTCATAGGAAAGACTATGCTAATATATAAAACTATGTATGGTTTAATTTTTGGGGGGAGTTCACCAGCACGCTCTCCCCTCTTCTATACCCTTGCCGATAACACATTAATTGAACAAAACTGCCACATCTTCCTGGTGTCCTTGAGAGATCTGGGATTGTCAGCAGACTTTCATTCTGCTGTTAATACCCTGTCCATCATCTCTGTAAGGCTACTAGTAAGGTCCAGACAGGACTTGAATCTACAAAAATAAATTCCTTCGTGTTACTTCTTACAAAGACCTGCCCCGTGTTCTGGGGAGTGGAAGAAAAGGTGCCGAGTCACATGTTCACTCCTAAACCTTCTTATTTTATTACCAGCACTCCTCCCCTTCAGCTGGAAAGTTGTTTAGCCTATGGGTGAGAGCAAAAGTTTGAGAGATGGATTAAGGAAGTGTGGACGTGCTAACAGTTCACCATCAATGTGTGTGTGTGTGTGTGTGTGTGTGTGTGTGTGTGTGTGTTACAAATAAGAAATGGCCCGCCACGATTTGAGAATATGGGTTAAGAATTTGGTATTTTTGTCTTCCATCTTGACCTGAGATTTGCCCCCTCTCCGAGCCCAAAGAAAATGATCATAGAAGAAATCATACGATAATCAATAGCTTGAATTATTATTGTGCCCAATCTGAATGGTCTTCCTGAAAGTCAGCTCTGGAAACTCCTACTTAGTATATCCATGTTCTCTCCTTTTCCTGGTCCACATTCTTCTCTCCAAATTTTATTTCTCAGGTCATGGGCTGACTCTGCCTCATGATTGTGGATTAGCTGGTTCTGAACAGGAAAAAATGAATAGGAAATTCTACCTACAGCTCCTAGTTTGTGCCTGCACAGTTCCCAAGTCAATCTGGCTAACATAGATTCATAAAGGGAGAGACATGGGGAAAGAAAACTAGGTGACAGGCAACGGACAGAATCAAAAGGGTTTGAAATAAGGCTACTATATGGTAAAGGATCTTAAATGCATTGAATGGGATCAAATTCTGGATGACTTTGAAAAACCATGTTTTACTGTTGAGATATAATATAGCAGGCAGTGGAACCCACGGTAGGTTTGCAGAAGAGAAGTGATGTAATCAAAATGCTGGGTTATCAGTTCAAAGTTCAATTGGAACGGAAATGCCCAGAGATGTCAACTTTCCAGGTGATTTTATCTGTTGCTGTTTGTCATGTGTCAAAATACTGCTTCGTAACTTGAAGCACGCTTTAGCAAATCTTTATACCAGAAACCTGAACAAAAGTTTTCTAATTCACCCATTGTGGGTAATAATTTATAACAGACAGGTAGAAAGTAATGCTAACAATCTTTCTTCGTAGGAAAGACTAAGCTAATATATAAAACTATCTATGGTTTGATTTTTTTTTTTTTCACCCAGGCTGGAGTGCAGTGGAGTGATCATGGCTCATTGCAGCCTCAACCTCCCAGGCCCAAAGAATCCTCCCATCTCAGCCTCCCAAGTAACTGGGACTACAGGCACATGCCACCACGTCCAGCTAGTTTTTGTTTTTGTTTTATGGGGAGATTATGTCTCATTGTGTGGCCCAGATGGATCTTGAATTCCTGTCCTCAAGTGATCCTCCCACCTTGGCCTCCCAAAGTGCTGGGAGGCTGGGAGGCTGTCACCATGCCAGGCCTGGTTAATATTACTCTTATTTATGGGATAGTTATCCTACCAAAACGAATAAGAAGGCATTTTCACTTTGTATTTCCTATACCAGTTCACAAATATATTCATAGCTTCACCCATCCTGGCAACATGCCTCGCATTACAATAAAAAAGCTGTTTCTCCTCCTATTTAAGATCAATCCATCTATGAGTATAGTGGAAGAGCCTGTTGGCCTGAGATAGATGATCTACAGTGTTAAAAGCGCATTTGAAGTCATTATCAAAAATGGATTATGAAACCAACAAATCTCATTGTATGACATTCTCCTAAAGTGCTCTCCTATTCAGACGCAGGTGCAGGACAACATGCATACAAGGTTCATCTTCAGGTGGGTTTTGCCAAACAGGTGAACCAGAATGTTAGATGTGGATGGGGAGTAAATGTATTGAATGTGGCAGAGAGAGAAGATTGGGAGAAAAGAGACAATATTGAAGGTTCAGATGAGGTCAAAGAATTACTGGAGTAGGGAAAGCTGAGTAAGTTCACTGGGGAGAGAAGAGGTTGTAAGGATAGAGTAGGATATTTGAATGTATAGCTGGTGGGTGAAGATGTTTATTGTCTTACTAAAGGTGAGTGGCTTGGTGTATGGGAAGGACTGGCTCAGGTACAGAGGAGGAGATGGTGACAGGAGATGAAGAGGGTCCCAAAAGAAGAGGCCATGCCATTAGCTGTTCCATCTATGTGTACACCAAAGCCAGTCGGGATGGTGGCAGTGATTAAAGAAGGTCGGTCATACAGATGCCGATGTTTTAAATACATAAGGGAAAGTGAACTACACGCATCATTTAAATATCCCAAAGCTTGCTTTTAAATCTACTTCCTTTGATGAAGTTCCTGTGATTCCAAAAGAATAAATTAAACTGAGACCATTTTAATTCTTAATTTAGTAAATACCAAGTTTTCATAAGTGCTATATTATTTAGTCTAGATACATCTACACTCTATAAGAGACTAGCAAGATGGAAATAAGAAAATTTCTTTTTTAAGACAAGTTCTATCTACAGAATGGCCAATATTCTAAATAAGACCATCCATTATTAACCTTAAAGGAAACACTCTCTTTTAACACGTCAATCACTTTACCACCCTCACATCCAAAGGTACTGAAGGCATTGTTTTCTCTTTTTATTTATTATTATTTTTTGAGACAGAGTCTCACCCTGTCACCAGGCACCAAGCTGGAGTGCAGTGGCGCAATCTCGGCTCAATGCAACCTCTGCCTCCCAAGTTCAAGCAATTCTCCTGCCTCAGCCTCCAGAGTGGCCGGGACTACAGGCGCGCGCCACCACCCCCAGCTAATTTTTGTATTTTTAGTAGAGACGGGGTTTCACCACGTTGGCCAGGATGGTCTCAATCTCTCGACTTCGTGATCCGCCAGCCTCGGCCTCCCAAAGTGCTGGGATTACAGGTGTGAGCCACCACGCCCGGCCTGAAGGCATTGTTTTCTTACCAGAGGCTTTCTACCTAAAAACCTAACTATTAAAAAGGAAACAAACTCAGGAGATATCTACAAATCCTGAGTAAAACAGTATTGATATAAATTTGAGAAGGAATTAATGCAATCCCTGCCTTGGTACTAATCATTGAATGGGAGAGTATAAAAGAGAGGAAATCTGAAATGTTTAAATTCTGAGGTGTTGGTCATCAATTACGAATGGGTTTTTGTGATTAAGTAAAACAATGTTGATCGTAATGCTAAGAATATTGGGTATATTCTTTTTACATCCAGTTCTAATCTAACTCTAATTTATAATCATAAATAAATTCTCTGAAATATATTTGAGGTTATCATAGAGCCCATGGGACTCATTTGTAGCTCATGGCTGAACTAGAAAAAGATGATACTTTCAATTTGGGATAGTTTTACAAGAAGCAGAGCAGAGGAAAGATTCTTTTGGAAATACTCATTTTTAATTATTATTATCTGACCAAATGAAACTCAATACATTTAGGCCAAATGACCCAAAATGCAAATGACTGGGACTCCATACCTGGGCTCCAAAGCAGCAAAGCTATTGGCTTTCTAGGAAGTAGCTGATAAATGTGTGTGCCAAACCTAAACAGTCATCATCTTTTCCTATTCATCAGATATTGATGAGTATATATCTCTGGTCTCACTTATTCCTGTCTTTTAAAATAAATGCTTCCTTAAAATTTTCAAAGTGTCTAATTTTACTTTCTAAAATTATAATGGCATACTAATTTGGTATAAATTTTTCTAGGGCTCTTAAATTATAAAGATTGAGAAAATGAGAAATAGTTATTTCAACAAAACTGATTGAAAATTGCCAAGTGGTTTCAAACCTTGCCAGACCAAAGGCCCTAGAACTAGTTATGGCTTGAAGTAAGAGATCAAAATATCAAAGTAAATGAAAGACTTCACCAAACAGTTATCAAATGCTTCTTAAGAATAGATAATGACACCTTTCAAGTCTTTATATTTAAGTACAGGGAAAGATAAAATAAAACACCTAGCATTTAACAGAAAGTAAATGCATAGGCAATTAGAGAAAGCATTAGTACTGGAATGGTAATATCCTTATGGAAAATATGAAATACCTCTAAAACAAGAGAGAATAAAGATTGGGAAAGAAAAATGAATTTTATAATTCTGCATCATACCTCTATTAATTGAATTTAGTTTTTCTTTTTGAGTTTATCTTTCTCCTTCTGGGTGCTTAGAGGCTTATACCATACATTCAGGTAAGATAAAAGACATTTGGCTAAGTAAGTCATAGTACACTGAATCTAATTAATCTATTTTGAAAGATTCCCAAATAATGTGAAGTAAAGAACTAGACTATTGGAATGATCATTATGTGAAAAATCAATTCATATTTTTCAATCCACATTTTAGTTTAATTCTGCCACAATCACATGGAAAAAAAGATCTTTGAAAATATCTTTGAGGCTGGACACAGTGGCTCATGCCTGTAATCCCAGTACTTTGGGAGGTGGAGATGGGCAGATAACTTGAGGTCAGGAGTTCAAGATTAGCCAGGCCAATATGGCGAAACCCCATCTCTACTAAAAATACAAAACTTAGACAAGCATGGTGACACATGCCTGTAATCCCAGCTACTCTGGAGGCTGAGGCATGACAATGGCTTGAAACGGCAAGGTGAAGGATGCAGTGAGCTGAGATCATGCCACTGCACTCCATCCTGGGTGACAGAGCTAGACCGTGTCTCAAAAAAAAAAAAAAGAACAGGAAAAAAAAGAAAATGTCTTTGATCTTTAACTACAAAGTGAAGTTTTGCTAAGGTTATCACCTTCATATAACTAAAGAAGACAAATACCAGAGTGAAGTGACTGGGAAACTATTATTCAGTCTGGGATTTGACTTCCTCCTACTTAAAAACTAATAAATCTACTAAATAGAATGTAACTGTTTCATGGATGCAAAACAGAAGACACAAGATCTCTGTATCAGAGACCAAGGTTTTAGTTGCTCAAGGCACAGCAAGCAAAGTGAGCATTATAACATTTGTGTCAGTTCTCCTTACCCACATGTCCCATAGAAGTGATATTGAATGATCAACATGGATGCCACATACACAGTGAATTAGTACTGTAGTTGAGGAACACTGAGTTTAGGTTGCCACTACTATTAAAGCAAGCAGTAAGCAATCATTCTTTGTCTGGAAGAAGAAACTACTGAGGACTTCCGCCAAGATGGCCAAATAGGAGCAGCTCTGATCTGCAGTTCCCAGTGAAAGCATGCCAGAAGATGAGTGAGCGCCGCATTTCCAACTGAGGAACCAGGTTCACCTCATTGGGACTGGTTAGACAGTGGTAACAGCCTAAGGTGGACAAACTGAAGCAGGGAGGGGCACTGCCTCACCCAGGAGGTGCAAGGGGAGAACTTACTCTCCCAGCCAAGGGAAGCCATTAGGGACTTCTCCCAACACTCCGGCACTCCAGCTCAGATACTGCACTTTTCCCATGGTCTACACAACCTGGTTTGTCTATATCAAATCCATTGAAACAGATCATGCAAGTTGACAAAAAATAAATGAATGCATAAGAGGTATACATACATAGACTTTGTTTCTCTCTTATTTTCTTATAAATAAGAATAAATTTTGAAGTCAATAACAGCTTATTTAAAACTAGTGATAAATCACATATATTTTGAAATTTTAAAATTTGTCATTTATGAAGTCTAGGTGAACTAGTTATTTCAAATTTTACACACTAACTGGGTTCTATGGGAGCATGAATGTCTTAATCAGCACAAAATATTCAATTATGTAGGTAAGCTCTCATATAACTTCACATTTTTACTTTAAAAAGTGTTTCCTTAAAATTATATAAGCGTATAATTTACTTCCTAAAATTGTAAAGGCAGTTTTAAATATAATAAAATGTAAGATGGTGCTGTTTCAGGGGCCTTTCAGTTTTGGAGAAGATGGAGGAAAACACAGGGAATTATTCTCCTTGAAAAAATACAAAAATATATGGATCAAGGTTGGCAAGACACTGTACATCAGGCAATGAAAGACAATGATCTTTGAAAGAGGTGAAACCTACGGTTGCCCCAGTGCACTACCATAAAATAGTTTCCAGGCTGTGTGCAGAGAGAAGAAACCCAAGTGGAGCCCAGTAGACTCTTTGAGTTGAAGAGTTGGAGATGAGAGTCCAGGAAAATCAAAACAGCAAGAAGTCTTGGGACAGAGTGCCAAACAAAACAAAGCTGCATGAGGAGAGCATTCCAGAGATCTGGCAAGGTCTCCCTTGAGTATTCAGCTGAGTACTAATCAACAAAATGCACAAAAGCATGTGCGTGAGGCTAGGAAAAGAAATATACTGGGCCTAAGAATAGTGCTTATTTCTATTAGTCAGACCTCAACAATCATGTGACATTGGGTAAAAGACACAGAACGGTCTTGCTCTGTTTGGGGAATACTTAGACTTAATTGTTGTGCAGTTCTCTGTGCACTGATCCAGTCCTACTGAAGAAATTGCAAAAGTGATATGTAAAAGGACCTATTTCCACAACAAAACTATCCTTCATCCAATTGGGTAAAATTCACAATATCTGGCATTCGTTTAAAAAAATTATCAGGCACATAAGCAGTAAAAAAACAATCTAAAATAAGGATAAAAATTAATCTGAAGTGACCCAGAACTGAGACAGAATTTAGAATTAGCAGATATGGAATTAAAATGGTATAATTGTATTTTATATATCCAAAAGGCAAAGTACAGATACAGAAGATATAAAAACAACACCCAAATTGAATTTCCAGAGATGAAAACTGCAATGTATGACGTAGAAAATATGTGAATGAGCAAAAGATTACACAGAAGAAATTAATAGTGAACTTTGAGACACTATGTAAAATGAAGCACAGGGAGAGAATTTTTTAAAGGGAAGAGATAAACAGTAAGCTATTGTACAACTATAGCCAAATATATATTTAATTGGCATCCACAAAGGGATTGGAGAGTCAGAAAAAAAATTTGAAGAAATTATGCCCCAAATTTTTCCAAATTTATAAACACACAAATCTAAGAATCTTGATGAACCCCAACTACAAGAAACATGAGGGAAAATACATACATGTGCATCAAGACCAAATTGCTTAATCAAGCAATACAGAGAAAATGTTAAAATCAAACGGAACAAATGGTATGTTATATATGGAGGAACAAATATAAGAACAACATTAGATTTCCATTAAGAAACAATGCATAAGAGAAGAAAATGTAGAAATATCTTTGAAGTACTAAAGAACATTAAAATTTCAATTCATAATTCTATATTCAGTGAAAATACCTTAAAAATCATGGCAAAATAAAAAAATTTTAGACATACAAAAACTAAAATTATTCAGGACTAGCAATCTGAACCACAATAAATGTTAAGGGAAAGTAGAAAAAAAATATATACCAAAAAATAAAATTATTGACCTACACAAAATAATAAGCACTAGAAATGGAAGTTACATGGATAAGTAAAAACCTTACTATTTAAATCTCTTGTTATGTAAGTCTCTTTAAAACATAGTTGACATTAACAAAAACAATAAAATGTAGTATGGGGTTTCTAACATATAAAAATAAGATGTATAACAACAATAATGTAAAGTTCAGGATGGGAGAAATGGGTGTTTACCATTCTGTACTACATGTGAAATGGTACAATATCACTTGACGGTAGACTGTAATAAGTTAAAGATGTATAACATAAGCCCCAAAGTAAGCACCAGAATAACAAAACAATTAATTATATATGATAAATCAACAAATGAGATGGAATAATAAAAAAAAATTCACTTAATTCAAAATAAGGAAGAAAAAGAAGTAAAAAGAACAAGGAACAGATGGACAAATAGAAACAAATAGCAAGAATATAGACTTAACCTTAACCATATCAATAATAATATTAAGTACAAATGGTCTAAATAGTCTAAGTAAAAGGCAAAGATTGTCAGATCAGATAAAAATTCAAGATTCAACTCTACAGTGCCTGTAAAAACATACTTCAAAAATGAAGACACAAATAGAAAGAAATTGCCTCATTCTGACAAAGGACATCTACGAAAATAACTACAATTGACATCATCCTTAACAGTGAAAGACTGAATGGTTTCCCCAAGAGGTCAGGAACAAGAAAAGGAGGCCTAGCCTTATCATTTTCAGTTAAACATTGTACAAGAATTTCTAGCTACACTGGAAGGGTGATAAAAGTTATTCAGATTAAAACAAAGAAGTAAAACGGTTTTATTTATAGACGGCATCATGATCTATGTAGAAAATCTAATGAAAGCTTCAAAAAAGATATGAATACACTAACAAATTTTCAGGACACAAGATCAATTTAAAACTCAATTTAGTTCTACCTACTAGCTTAAAACAAGCAGAAATTGACATTTAAAAACATTATTTACAATAACAACAAAAATATGAAATAGAGATAAATCTGATAACAATTTGAAAGATCTATGCACTAAAAACTATGAAATACTACTGACAGAAATTAAAGAAATTCTAAATACATTAAGACATATTGTGTTCATGGGTCACAAGACTCACTATGGGTAAGATGTCAGTTTTTTCAAACTAATGTCAAGATTCAAGTTAATTCCAATCAAGATCCTAGCCTGTGTTTTTAAAGAAATGAGTTAAGTCTAATTTTTATTTTTGAAAAAATATCATAAGTCAACCAGATTATGTTACTTCTCCAATTTTAATTTTATTCTTCAAAGTTATTTTGACTGTTCTGGGTTCCATACATTTCCATATGAAATTTATATGATCTGATTTAAAGATTTACTATAAACTATAGTATTCAAGACAGTTTGATATTGGTATAAAGATAATGAATAAACTTTATATTGGTATAAACTAATGGTATATTGGTATAAAATTTATATTGGTATAAAGTTTATATTGATATAAACTAATGAATAGAACTTAAGAAAGTTTAGAAATAGACACACACATACAAGGACAACAGATTTCATCAATGATGCAAAGGCAGTTCTATGGAGAAAGCACAGTCTTTTCAACTAATTGTGCTAGAACAACTGGATATCCATATGAAAAAAAGTGAACTCAATTCACATCTCACACAAAAATTAACTCAAACCGATGTTTAATAATCACGGCTGCCTCAGGGATAGTGAAGGCATGGAAGAGAAGGAGTGAAGTGAGAAGGAGGAATTACAAAGGAGCTCTAGGAAACTTTTACCAATACGTGCATTAACTTAAGTGAGGTTGTATTTACATATCAAAAACATACCATATTGCATACTTTAAATATGTGTGTTTATACACTTTACACTTCAATAAAACTGTTTAAAAATAGAGATTTGGGGCCAGACACAGTGGCTCATCCCTGTAATCCCAGCACTTTGGAGGCGTAGGGGACACAGACTGCTGGAGCCCAGGAGTTCAAGACCAGCCTGGGCAACATGACAAAACCCTGTTTCTACAACAAATGAAAATGCAATAATTAGACAGGCATGGTAGTGCGTGCCTATAGTCCCAGCTACTCAGGAAGCTGAGACAGGAGGATAGCTTGAGCCTGGGAGGTTGAGCCTGCCATGAGCTGTGATTCCACCACTGCTCTCCAGCCTGGGTGACAAGAATGAGACACTGTTTCCATTTTTTAAAAATAAATAAATAAAAACAGAGATTTTGCAAAAAGGCAAATACTATTAAACTTACTATTAAAACGGCTATTAAAATGTTAACATACTATTAAAATGATGCTACTTCTTATTAAAAGTATATATTTTAAAATGCAAAGAAGATAATAAAATGGTGCTTGTGTAGAAACTTCACTTCATTGTCAAACTCCAAGAATTCTGTTTTCAACATACTAAAACAAGAATCAATTAATTATACTGAGAAAAAAAAATTTCTGTTCTAATATTAGAACATAATGGTTCTCAGTATTAATGGTTTAAATAGCCAAAGTTGTAAATTATTAAGAGACCTTTTTTTAAAGGTGCCTCTTTTTTACCCAACATTGCATTTTAAATAACTTTAGATAATGTAAAAAGTGTTAGTAAGTGTTAAATAAGTGTTCATAAGTGTTAAACTTTGGGTCTACACGGTTAAGTTAATGATGCCAAATATGAACCTGAACCTCCTTCAGTAATATTAATCTATTATTAATCCATTCCATCAGCTCCTAAGCTCCTAAACTTATTCTTACCCTTCTGTTCCTGCCCACTTTATACATTTTTTTACTTCTGTTCTTTCACCCATCTTCTTCAATTTTCTTCTGTATTATTTCTTTTCTCATCTATCTTTGTCTCCATATTTTACTCATTGTTGCTCCCTCTGTTTATTTCCTCTATTGGAAAAAAATAATTAAATTCAATGTGAGTTGGGTTTTTTCCCAGCAAGAGAAATATTAAAGGTTTTGTTCATCTTTCAGACTTACAAAAAAGAGCATAAAACTCTAAATGTAGCAATGATAAAATAGAGATTTCAACAGAGATAGAAGCAGGAACATTCAAAGACCAAGAGACCTATAAAGAGAAACAAATTACAAACAAGAGCAGGCAAGAAGGAAGGAAAGGAGGGAGAGAGGCGTGGAAAGGGAGGAAGAAGGGAGAAGAAGGAGGAAGATAAAGAGGAAAGAGAAGATAGGTAAGCGATCATGGAGAAAAGTCAGTAGGTTTAGTTACTAATGTCAATGTCTAATTGCTGAGATACCCTTTTAAATTAATTTAGCTCTCCCATTCAGAACTCCCCTTTCTAATGGTCATGGCAAGGTCCTCTAGAAGTTACTAGGTTGCCCTGCCTTTGTATTTTGAAAGATTATAGTTGTCTCATTTTACAGTATGTTAAAACAAGGTTTGGTATTAATATTGATTTATTTTTCTGAGTCATATTTGCAATGATCCAGATTGTGCTTTTTCTGATTTTGCTTGTTACTGAAGGAGAAGCATTTATTTCATCTAATGTATATCTTTAAAATTTTTCACTCACACACAAAAGCATAAATCACTGCAGTTCTTTGTGTACTTCTAAAATAAATTTCAGAAGCTCTTTTTACAAATGGAACAAACCACCTGGGATTGAAAGGAGACCATGAGCCTTGGGATGGAAGACACTTTTAATCTTGATGTCATATGTAATGAAAATAAGCTCAAGGCAAATGCTGATCTCCTTGGTGAAAATTCCTCCATGTCCTGTGATCCATAGGTCTCAACTTGGTGACAGTCATGACAATGCAGTGGGGAATGAGCAGGACAGAATGGAGGGAATGACGTAATAATATAGTTCATCTCCTCCTTAACCTGTGTTGGAGTTCCTGCCCTTGGTGAAAATTTCTTTGACAGTAGTATTATAATCAAAACCAAGTGCAAAAAGAGGGCAGGAAGAGAAAAATCCTGCATTAAACAACATTTTGTTATCAGAAATTAACCCCCCACAACTCAGAAGTATGAGAATTTTGTTAGCAATTTACATTATCTGCAAAATCAGATATACAGTAACTGTCAGTACCATTATCCACAGGTAATAGTTCTAGATCATTTGCAGGTGGGGCATTAAGTCTATGGATTATAAGACTGTAAGATTAGACTGGTGTTAAATTATCTCTCTCTGTACAGTTGAAATGATAGTTATTACTAGGACAGCTGAAAAGAGAAAACAGTTTAGTAGGTTTTGAAGGGCAGAGAATTGACTAGAAAAAGGATAAGGCATCTAAGGATGAGCTTAAAATAATGTGATTGAAATGCACCTGACCAGCAGTCTACCACTATTTAGAAACAGACACAAAATCTACATTTACATTGCCTGAAGCTATCCAAGAATAACTAAATCCTTAATTAGTGGGATGTTGGCCATAGAGGCATAATATGTTTTGTGTTTGCCATTCAACTACCTTAACATTGAACTAGGCATCTTCCAAAAGGTCTTTCACAATTTTTTAAAAGTCATATGTAATTGGTATTTTTTGCTCACCATCAAACCATGGATGTTACATTGCAACTTATGAGAAGTATTTACAAAAGACAGGAGTAAAGGATTTTCTAGTTTAAATAGAGTTTTTCCAATCCTGACCCCATAAGCCAGAAGTAACGTTGATGCAGGGCAGGTGAGCTTCAAAGTGGGGCTTAGCCTGCAAGGGTTCTTGGCTTTGTCCAGTGAAGAATTCAAGGATGAGCCAGTGGTAGGATAGAAGAAAACAGCTTTATTGAAGTGGCAGAGTTATAGCTCCAGCGGTGTTACAGCTCCATCACTGCTCCTGCAGAGCTAGGCTATTCCATAGGCATTTAGGCAGTGTGCTGACAGTAGCAGCTCAGGGCAGTTTTGCAGTCATATTTATACCTACTTTTAATTACATGTAGATTTAGAGGAAGTTTATGCAGAAATTTGGATTGTCAGGTCATTGCCGTAGAAACGGGTGGTAATGCCTGGGTATTGCCATGACAGTGGTAACTGACATGGCATACTGGTGGTTGTGTTTAATGGAAAGCTCTTTCTATCTCAACTTCTTTAGTTAGTCCTCAATTTGGTCCAGTGTCTGAGCCCTGCCTCCAGAGTCAAATCCCAACTCCTACCTCAGTCTGACAGATGCCATTATGATTGCAATCCCAAAAAATACAATCCTATGCTTGATCAAATGAAAATGCCTTCAGCAGTATTAAGAAAGTAAGCTTGCTAAATTTCAATGCCATGAGAGCTTCACTTCCTATAATGGCCAGTTTTTATTGAATAGTGATATTTTCTACATTTTGGTATGATTTGTGATGTCTATTTGTGAAGGAATAAAAGTCCCTATGATGCCCCAATAATTTACTGGTATTCTTATGTCATTGATATTGCATTTGACAATATAATCCTCATGAGTTTCTGAATTGTCTTCTTCTTTCCCTGTTTACTTTTATAATGCATAGTTCTGGTTCTCATATTTTTATAACTACTCTGGCACATCTTTCACTAGTTACTTTTTCTTTTCTTATGCACAGCTCAAGACTGTATCACAATGTCTTATATGGTCAGCAGCTAAGAAACTAAGATGGAAGAAAAATATGAAAGTCAACAGATCAAGTCATTAGTCCATAAGCTAATGGAAATCAAGGAAAAGCAGATTATGGAGGTCAGAATAAGAGCTGTGATCCTCAAATTGAGAATTTAGCAAGAGTTGAAAAAGGAGGGCAAAACAGTCAAAATAACAAAGAGATAGAAATGATGTTTTCCTAAATCAGTCCTAAATCAATTCCCTGCTTTCAGGTAAATGATATTAGAATTTTTGTAAGAAACCTGCCCTCCATCCTCTACATTTAGTCTGTCATAAATTTTGTCAATTTTTCTTTCAAAATAGTTCTCACTTCTGACTTGATTTATCCATTTCCATGCCCGTCAACCCCATGAGGCCTTCATTTCCTTTCTTCTGGACAACTACATGGCCTCCTATTTGACATCTCCAGCTCTGTCTGGTTTCTCTTCCCATTCAAATCTACACATAAGCAGCACACAAGACTGATCCTCGAAAAACATTACTTTCATTATCTTCATGACCTCCTTGTCCAAGAACAGCCCAATCACACTCAGAGCCTTCAATTATAATTCAAAACACTCCACAATTTGTGCAATTTTTATCTCTATTATTCTACCACATTTTCTCTTTTCCAGGAAAGACTTTCTGTCCCCACTTAAACAATAATTATTTCTACCTTTCTTATTTTGTCATGCTCCTACTTTAACCCAGATTCCTCTCTTTTTTTTTCTGACTTCCTCAAAGATATAAATCCTTCAAGTTTCAGCTCAAGACACATCTATTCTAGAAAGCCGTCATGCCAATTAAGAATCATTAGATGGGGACTTAGGTTATCACATTTTCAGATACGCTCTGGGTTATCTTGAAGGTCAGTATTTGAACAGCCAGCGAATAACATATAACATCACTTCTACTTCAAAATAAGAGGATGATTAAACCAATGAAGTGTGGTTCTTCACCAAATTAATCTGGAATGTAAATTTTTACATTTTATAAGTAAAAACAGTATTGATATGTTAATCTTTAAAATTTAGTTATTATTTTAAAATTAAAAATCAATGTTAACAAGATAAAAAAGTCTCATTTTTAAGGAGAACTGAAGGAATATAACTAAATGATTTTTTTATCTGAAAAAAATAAATTGTAAGAAAAGAAAGTAGAGAGGAAGCTAAGATTGTAGAAAGTAGAGGAAGCTAAGATTGTTAACTTAGGAACTTGGACTTATTCTTCTAGTCGTAGACATTAAAGGTGTTTGAACAGAAGATATTTAAAAAAACTTTTAAAGACTTTTATTTTCAAGAACAATATGATCTAGAATAGATTGGAAAAAGAAGGTTGTGCATAGGCAGGGGATCCAATTAAGAGGTTGTCACCACAGTCAGGTGAGGAGTGACTGATGTGTGAACAGGAAGTAGAAATCATTTGAATGACAAGGGAGACAGAATCTTCAACAGTATCACATAGAAAAACAAAGTCACAGATTCAATCAGCAACTATGGGTGGAGTGATTAACAGATAAGTAGGAAGGAAAGATGATGCTAAAATGCAGAAAAATGATAGTACTTTTGGGAGAATGTAGAACTTCCAAAAGAAATCTGGTTTCTGGAAAAGAATAATGACTGTAATTTTTTTTAGCAATACTGCATCTAAAGTGGGAACAATACACACACACAGTTCCATAAGCAGGTAGAAATGAAAGCATGGGGTTTTAAATCAGGGTCAGTGTTAGGTAGATTTGGAAAGTATCTATCTATCTATGTATGTCTCTGTATATATTTCATATTTAAAAAGCTGTCAGCTTCATCCCACATGTTCTCACTCATAAGTGAGAGTTGAACAATGAGAAAACATGGACGAAGGAAGGGGAACATCACACACTAGGGCCTGTCAGCGGGTGGAGGGCAAGAGGAGAGAGAGCATTAGGACAAACACCTAATGCATGTGGGGCTTAAAACCTAGATGACGGGTTGATAGGTGCAGCAAACCACCATGGCACATGTATACCTATGTAACAAACCTGCACATTCTGCACATGTATCCCAGAACTTGAAGTAAAATAAAATTTTTTTTTTTTAAAATAAAGAGCTGTAGTAGACATAGAGAGTGGGAGAAAGGAGGAATGGGGTGCAAGTGAGTCTTGGAGAATTCTTTTACACCAGTATTTTTGTTAAAATGGTCTTCATTACAATTGGATTTAACCTGATATTTTAAAGTCACACATTTAAATATATATCCTACCTTTTAAAAAGCACTTTCTTACATATTTGGTAGAAAACAATTCTGTTGAAATGGTTAAAAATGTGGCTTATTTCTATTGATGATTTTTTGCTTATTTTGAGAGGGCTACAATAATGCTGTGCACTAAAACCGGAGTCAGGAGTCCTGGCTTCATCTCCCGTTCCATCACTCACCTGCTGGTGCAAACTCAGCATTTTTGGTCTCAAAGAACAGAAGCCAAGAAAGAGCCTACCTTTAAAGCCTCTCTTAGAGTCTCCTTCCTGAAATTATCTATATTTTCACATCTTCAGAGCTTGTTTCAGGGAAGCATTTACTCTGTGCATTAAGACCACAGAGCTCCACCTTCCTCCCTCTTATGGTTGAATTGGTCCCCTCACCTGACAGTGGCAGGTTATCTTTCCTAAAAGCCTCTTATCTCTTCTTCATTTGTTTTTTCAATTAACCAAAATCTCTTTATCTGCTTTCCATTTATTTGTTGAAACTCCTATAATGTCCTTTGAACAAGATAAGGACTAAGAGGACCTAGGTTTGCTTAAAGAGCTGACTTAGCTGTGCCAAGAAGTCTGTTTAACTAAAGAGCATTTGGTCAAAGAGGGTATTTGTGTTATCTGCTTCAATCACGTGCAGAGCAGCCTTATGCTGTCTTGCATACTGATTTCCTTGGGTTCTTTATCTATAAAAGTTTACAATAGTGCTTATGAATTTTACTTCCAAACCTGCTTAGAAGAATGTTATGGGAATTGATGGAAGCAAAAGATTAAATCCTTAAAGGAAAATTCTATAGAAATACACGGTCGTAGTTGTGACATTTGGGACAAGGATGGACCACATATTCAGTGGTGGTCCCATTAGATTATAATTGAGCCGAAAAATATCTGTTGGCTGGTAACATAGGCATCAAATGTCACACTGCAACACATTACTCACATTTGTGGTGATACGGTGCAAACCAGCCAACTGTGCTGCCAGTCATATAAAAGTACAGCACGTGTGTTACATACGGTGCATAATACTTGATCATGATAATAAAACACTGTTACTGGTTTATGTATTTACTACATCTTTTTTCATTATTTTAGAATGTACTCCTTCTACTTTTTTTTTAAGCTAACTATAAAACAGCCCCAGGCAGGTCATCAGGAATATTCTAGAAGAAGGTATTGTTGGCCAGGTGCGGTGGCTCGTGCCTGTTATCCCAGCACTTTGGGAGGCCCAGGAGGGTGGATTACCTGAGCTCAGGAGTTTGAGACCAGCCTGGGACACATGGTGAAACCCCATCTCTACAAAAAATACCAAAATTAGCCAGGCATGGTGGCTCGCGCCTGTACTCCCAGCTACTTGGGGGGCTAAGACAGGACAATCGCTTGAGCCCAGGAGACAGAGGTTGCAGTGAGCCAAGACTACACCACCGCACTCCAGCCTGAGCAACAGAGTGAAACCCTGTCTCCAAAAAAAAAGGAAGGAGAAGAAGGTATTGTTATCCCAGCAGATGACTGTTATATGTTCATTGACCCTGAAGATCTTCCAGCCAGAAAAGATGTGGTGGTGGAAGACAGTGATGCTGACAATCCTGGCCTTGTGCAGGTCTAAGGTAATGTGCATGTTTCTATTTTCATTTTTAATAATAAAGTTTAACAAGTGAAAATAAAATTAAAAACAGAAAAAGGCTTATAGAATTAGGATAAAAAGAAAGAAAATATTTGTAGGCAGCTATATAATGTGTACTTTAAGCTAGATTATTATAAAAGTGTAATTTTTTTTAACTGAAATATCTAAAAAGTAAAAAAGTTACATTAAGCTAAGGTTAATTACTTATTGAAGAAACAGGGCCGGCATGGTGGCTTACGCCTATAATCCCAGCACTTTGGGAGGCCAAGGCAGGCAGATCATGAGGTCAGGAGATCAGGACCATCCGGGCCAACATGGTGAAACCCCGTCTCTACTAAAAATACAAAAATTAGTCAGGCATAGTGGTGCGCGCCTGTAATTCTAGCTACTCAAGGGGCTGAGGCAGGAGAATCGCCTGAACCCGGGAGTCAGAGGTTGCAGTGAGCTGAGATCGTGCCACTGCACTCCAGTCTGGCGATAGAGTCAGACTCCATCTCAAAAACAAAAACAAATAAAAAATTATTTAAGAAACAAAAAATTGTTTTATAAATTCAGTGTACCCTAAGTGTACAGTATTTATAAAGTCTATAGTAGTGTACAGTAATGTCTTAGGCCTTCACATTCACTCACAACTCACTCGCCCAGAGCAACTCCCAGTCCTGCAAGCTCCATTCATGATAAGTGCCCTATACAGGTGGATCATATTTTATCTTTTATACTATATTTGTACTGTACCATCTTTTATACTATATTTTTACTGTATCTTTTCTACATTCATATATGTTTAGATACACAAATATTTATCCTCATGTTATAGTTGCCTGCAGTATTCAGTAGAGAAACATGCTATATAGGTTTGTAGCCTAGGGGTGACGGGCTATGCCATGTAACCTAGCTATATAATAGGCTCTACCATCTAGGTTTGTGTAAGTATGCTTTATGGTGTTTGCATGACAATGAAATCATTTGACACATTTCTCAGAACATATTCCTGTTATTAAGCAAGGCATAACTGTATTTATGTATGTGTGGTATGTATGTGTATGTGTATTTATGTATGTATGGTATATGTGTATGTGTGTTTATGTATATATGGTATTTATATATAATATATATGTACATTTTGTATTTAATGTACACACAATAATAATGTATACCCACAAACATTTTCTTAAAAATTTAAAACCCATTTTTGTTTTGTTTTGTTTTTCTGAGACGAGTCTCGCTCTGTAGCCCAGGCTGGAGTGCAGTAGCGTGATCTTGGTTCACTGCAACCTCTGCCTCCTGGTTTCAAGTGATTCTCCCAAGTAGCTGGGATTACAGGCGTGCGCCACCATACCCAGCTATTTTTTTTGTATTTTTAGTAGAGATGGGGTTTCACTATGTTAGCCAGGCTGGTCTCGAACTCCTGACCTCAAGTGATCCACCCACCACGGCCTCCCAAAGTGCTGGGATTACAGGCATGAGCCACTGCGCCCAGCCTGTTTTTAAACTCTTAAAATGTAAAGTATCCACTAAGCATGTCGGTAGGAGTTACAGACTTTTACAAACACATGCAGTCTAGTTCATAAAGTCATTCAAATAAATGAAGAAACAGTATGACAGAGAGCAATAAATGCGGTGTTACCAGATTGTTTCCAGGTTCTGGCCGAAATATCCCCCTGAAACCTCTGCATTTAATTTCTCCTTTTAGAGCTAATATTGATTCTTCTCTGTTTTATCTGATGGCATTACTGTTTCCAGAATCATTTTCTTGTTTTATTTTTTGTGCCTCGTACTATTTTTGGAAAGTTCTTGCTATTGACACCCATAGTTGCTCATACTTCAGTTTAAATGCTGAACTGTTGCCAGTGGATTGGAATAACTGATTGCAAATTTAAAGAGCTGCCCCTGTATTCTTCTAATTGGAGGGATCGTGAAATTTCTCACTAAAACTAGTACATTATAGACATTGAAAGGGGGTGCTATTCGTGATTACTTCAGGAAAACATAATAAACTGGGACTGTCTGGGGGAAACACCTACAGTCACTGTGACAGGTTGAATTTATCCCCTCTCCAAATTTATATGTTGAAGTTCTAACCTTCAGCACTTCAGAATCTGACTTTATTTGAAGACAGGGACTTTACAGAGGGAATTGAGTTAAAATGAGGTCATTAGGGTAGCTCTCATCCAATATGACTCATATCCTTATAGAAAGAGAGTACGTAGCCTGGGTGTGGTAGCTCACCTCTGTAATCTCAGCACTTTGAGGGGCCGAGGTGGGCAGATCATCTGAGGTCAGGAGTTCCAGACCAGCCTGGCCAACATAGTGAAACCCTGCCTCCACTAAAAATACAAAAATGCGCTGGGCGTGGTGGCAGGTGCCTGTAATCCCAGCAACTCGAGAGGCTGAGGCAGGAGAATCACTTGAACCCAGGAGGGAGAGGTGGCAGCGAGCCAAGATTGAGCCACTGCACTCCAGCCTGGGTCACAAGTGAGACTTTGACTCAAAAAAAAAAAAAGAAAAGAAAAGAAAAAAAGAAAGGGCATATGTGGAGACAGACATGCATACAGGGAGAGCGCCATGTGAACGTGAAGACAGCCATCTGCAAGTCAAGGTGGGAGGCCTGGAGCAGATTTTTCCCTCACAGCCCTCAGAAGGAGCCAACCTTGCCAACTCCTTGACTGCAGACTTCTAGCCTTCAGAATCATGAGACAAAAAAATAGTGTCATTTAAGCCACCCAATTTATGGTTCTTCGTTGCAACAGCCCTAAAAAACTAACATAGTCACCTTACTAAAAAATCTCGTTAGTTCTGTGTGAATTTTAGTTACTTGCAACCAAAATATGCGTGACCACAAGACTTCAGAAAACCACTAAGAACAAGAAAAGGGAACATTGTCCAGACTATTCAGGACAGCAAGGTCTAGGCAACAGGAGAGCTTAGGCTCACCCAAGGAAGAATATTAACAGCTGGCAATAGTGGCATATTTCACAACTAAAGAAAGAAAATGCTATTTTTTTTTTTTTTTTAGATGGAGTCTCACTCTATCACCCAGGCTGGAGTGCAGTGGTGCAATCTCTGCTCACTGCAACCTTCACCTCTCAGGTTCAAGTGATTCTTCTGCCTCAGCCTCTCAAGTAGCTGGAACTATAGGCACACACCATCACGCCTGGCTAATTTTTGTATTTTTAGTAGAGACAGGGTTTCATCATATTGACCAGGCTGGTCTTGAACTCCTGACCTTGTGATCTACCTGCCTGGGCCTCCCAAAGTGCTGGGATTACAGGTGTGAGGCACTGTCCCCAGCCTCTCTCTTCTTTCTCAAAAATCTACCAAGAGTGGACAGACTATTCGCAAAAACAGGAATGCCTTCAGGGTATAGGATCATGGTTGTGGTAGATTCTTATTCAGCATGTAATCCATTCTCCCCTTCACCTATGGGACTTGCTTTAGCCTAAAAGTGGACCAAAAGAATTCTGACTCCTTAACTTTGGTCTCAAGCTTGCTTTGGCCAAGTAGATCATAGCAGAAGTGATGCAAAATGAGGTTGGAGACATGAACTGGCTGTTGAATTTGCCCTCTCACACCTCTACCATCAGACCATATGAGCTTCCCTTGGATAGGTCTTATTCCTTCTGCCTGAACTGTAGAATTAATACACATGGAGTAAGCCTGAGCCCAGCCTTCAGGGAGACACAAAAGCCCAAGTGGACCCATGGCTTGCAGCAGAGCCAGCCATGCCCAATTTAAATCAGCCAATTTGTAACCAACTCACATATTATAAATGATTGCTGTTTTAAGCCACCAAATATTGGAGGACATTATTACATAGCTTTATTATAGCAACTGCTAGCTAATACATAGGATTTCCCTTTATTGCATATAGGATTCATTGTACTACGTGATAGCCACTGTGCTAATCTTTGTACAGATTCTGAGGGAAACTGTATTCCTACCTTCAAGGATCTTCTAGTTTGGGAAAAATCATAAAAGCACATTTTAAAATTGACAAATATTGCAAAGTAGTATTTCTCTAGGTGCCAAGTGATATAGCATTAAAAGGTATAAAGATTATTAACAACAACACAAACAAAGATCTTTGTGCTGCCTGAGCCATGGACTACGTAATCTTCTGAGGCTTCTCTTCTTTCAACTAAAATTAAGTGATTTGAACTAGGTTAGCCATGTGATGACTTCTAGGGAAAAAAAAGTAAAAGCCTGTGCTTACTCAGAGGATTGACTCAGACAAGGTTGACCCCATGAAAGAAGAACATCACTGAAAAATAACAGAATAAAATGCATAGTGCTTGGCCTTGAAAAATGGATTGAATTTAGATTAATTGGTGTATAAAAATAAAATTATGTGAATAGGAGGTCAGAGCAGAAATCAAACATCTGTACCAATAGACACAGTAATTATGTCAACAGAAGTACTGCATCATTTTGTACATAGCTCCTTGAGACATGCTACTGCCAAAAGGAGCACTCCAGGCATGTTTCTATTTTATAAGATTTAAAAATTATTACATCTTAAACACTGCCCTTTCCTCTGACTACCTCTGCATTCTGAGATTGCAAAGTGTGAAACCGCTTCTGTCACATATTTAGAAAATTACTCCAGCCCTTGTGTTTTCCCTAAATAGTGCTTAAAATTAGTTTTTGCCTCAGTGGAAAATCCATATAGCACGATCAGAAGCGATATCTCTATACATTAATGAATATCCTATCAGTTTTGCAAAATTCATTATGACTTCCTACACAATCAGCTTCACTCTACAAATACTGGAGATGGTGAAGATTTTACAAATCACTGAAGAGGATGACGATTTTATAATAAAACCATGAACCAGAAATGAAATCAAAGAACCAAACTCTTTGCTTACTATGTGATGGCACAGCCTCAGAGTCCTAGGGCATCACTTAAAAATATTTTTTTAAAAAGCTTGATTTCAGCCACCTAGAAAAAGAAACCTATGCTTCTTGTTATCATTTGCCTTTGCATTTCTTGTTATTACTTGCCTTTGCTTTTGGAGATCAATTTAGGATAAAGCTGTTCTTAAACTGTTACAAAGTGACCCAGGGATTTTCCTGGAAGTTTAATTCTGTATGCTACTGGTCCCCAGCTGCAGACTCTCCTTTTAAGACTAGAATCTTTCCAGATGTCCAACCTTTGCAGTGTCGGTGGGATTTGTAGAGATGTCATTTGAGAGAGGCTTTGTGTACCCTCTTCATTACAGGCCAGTGAAAACTAAGTAAGGGAATAGAAGAGTAACAATTGCACAAATGTCATAACCACAGCATAAAAGAATAATCCCTTGTTTCTCATGACTCTATCATTTAGTTTCCTAAATCTTAATTCATAATTTTAAAAGTACTATGCATTTTGATTTTTCTTCTGTACCTAACCCTGTGACATTTTCTGAACTCAATAGATAAAACTTTTTTTTAAAATAATTCTACTGAGAAAAACATTTTCTTTTTTTAAGATTCTACCTGATGTTGAATCTTCAAAGAAGACTCATCACAGTAACACTTAAAAAGCACTCTCTTCAGGGAAAGGGGTGTGGGTGGATGTCTATAAACACACCTTTATGCTCTTCTTTGAAATTATACCTGTAAAAGTTATTACACAGGAAATCCCCATGGATGACTAATACTTAAATTGAATAAATATCTCACACACCATTGAAATCCTAGAAGTAGCAACAGAGGAATCAGCCAATTGACTTCTGCTACACTTCTGAGAAAGGCAACCAAAGAAATTCATTAGTCATCGCCCACTGAAAAATGATAAATAATTGTCTTTTTTTAACATAATGAAAAAATAAGAACTATTATCAAGTTCTCTTTTTACATACAATACCTCATACTGCAGATATGGAATGAATGGAGGGAAAGAGGGCTCTGTTGATTTACTACATTGCTATAGTCAAAAGCAGCTAAAATATCAGTCCGAATAATTGATATAAATTTCCACCTAGCTTAATAGCTCCTTTGGTTACATACCTTCATTTTGTGATTTTTATAAGGAAACAAGTAACATAATTATTATTATTTCTTTAGTTCAAAGAGCACAAGTAGAGATGGACCATGGAGGAGACAGAACAAGAAACTAGGAATGGAAAGAAATAGAGAAATGGGCCAACATTAGAAGTCCGGACAGAGATGTGTTTGAGAAACCACTTAGATACCTACAAACCAATCATTCCCAGGTGCCAGAAACAAAGTTTTCACAGTACACCAGAAACTGCATTTTAAATCAGGTACCACACAGATAGGTCAGCTGCTAAGTGGTAAAAACATTTAGAACACTGCTTCTCAAATTTGAATGTGCACACATGTTACCTGAGAATCATATTGAAGTGCAGCTTCTGATTTAACAGTTCTAGGGTAAGAGCTGAAGTGATGCTCCTGCTGACAGTCTATTTACTACAGTTGGAGTATCAAGAATTTAGTCTACATGGACATAGGGATATGAGAGTCAGGGAGGCAGCCTAGGGATCTGAGAGATTAGAACTCCAGTCACAAGAGGATAAGGATGCCTTATGCCTCAGCTTGTATACCTGCTTCTTGCCAACACAGAAACCCCAGAGCATGGAAAGCCTGCAGCCCATAGATGGAAGGAGGTGAGCCATGCCAGGGTAAGAAGAACAGATCTTGTAGGAGCAAGCATAAGGGCAGATGCCAACATTATCCAATACAAGCATGAAATCAAACAATTGTATTTCATTGACTCCCACATTCTGATTTTAAAGGGGCCCCAGCTATTCAGTATGTGTTTGATACACGTTGTAGAGAAAGCTCTGGGTAACTGTCATTGACTTTTTAAACTCAGGATAATTAAGAATAGCTCCATGTATACAGCACGAGACAGACAGTTTAATATAGTGTCCAAGAGTCCAAAGATTTTGAAGTCAGACCACCAGAGCTTTACTTCTGATCTAATATTCATCAGCTATGTTACACAAACCAAGTTATTTAACCTCTTCGGGTCTCGGATTTCTCACCTATAACATGAGAATAGGTGAGACTGGGGGGGACAATAAAAACACTTGTTTCATAAAATTATTGTGATAGCCAAGTGAAAATATGTGAAGGTCTCAGACAAGTTCCTAGCACAGAGAAAACCGATGTGTGCTATCACAAGACTTTGCCATGGTGTTTCTTCAACCACCTTTCTCGTAAAGCCGAGTTAAAGAGTTTTAGGTCTGCCCATGATAGATAACTCTAAGCCGGGTAAGTACTTAACAACTTCTGACCTGGCTTTTGCAGGCTCTTCACCCTTGGGCACAGAAATAGAATTTCAAAGCACCTACTGTCTTTATACAGCCCAAAGCTATTTTGTAGGGGAAAACCTATTCCTGCTCTCCAGCTGTGATCTCTTTTCACTGTCTTCAATCCCAAATTATCTTTGTCCTCAATTATTAACACGCTTTTGTAACTTTCTAGATGTGAGTGGCCTGTATCTAGAAATATGTGAGCTAATATCATTTACTATTTTATCAAAACACAATTTAAGGAGAAATATTTAGAAATATGCATTTCAGGCTACCTAATTCGTAGATTCCTGCTACTACCACTTCATTTAGCCAATCACGTGCCAATTCCAAATTCTAACGATTCATCAAGTAACATTCCTCTTGAATTTGTCTCTTTCTCTCTTATTGGGTACCACCTTCTTTCAAGCTCTTTGTGTCCTACCTCAAGACTTGTAGGCTAATACAGTTAAATTCTCTCCCTTCTAATCATCTCCTCCTCCTGGCTTTCCTGTGGCTCATTGCTTTATTAATTAATCTTTCTAAAATACTGATTCATGTCAGGTTTCTACTCATCTCCAAAATCTTGTCTTCCATATAAAACCTAAGCTTCTGTGCCCCACATAGAAAATCGATTTTACCAATCTATATCCTGTCTGTCTTTCAAGGCAATAAATTGTACATAATTCAATTTATCGCTTGTGTTCCTTAGGAATCATTTTCCTTTCCTCTGTTTGTAACCTTTTTCATCTGACTCTCATAGCCATAAAGCATTCCCAAAGATATGCATGAAGTGAATTCCATGAATCTGACTGGCAGCTGATTGGGGTGCACACATTAAGAGGAGAAAAACAGAAGGGACTCACAAATACATTCACCCATATCTTTTCCTCAAAATTATAACTGCAGCTAAAGATTTACACAGAAGTGACATACACCAAAGTTATGTCATGGTTAAGAACAAAGTTGCATTGGAAATGAGTTCTGTGACTGACATATTACCCATTGTTTGACCACAGGTCAACATATCTGAGCCGAATGTGATCCCTACAACCTTCCTGAGATCGCATTACCATGCTGCACATGGGTACATAAAGCTGTCGGACTGTTATTTTAGAAGACGTGCAAGGAAGGACACGATAACACGGGTCAAGTGCTGCCAGGAATATAGCTTTATGGCATAATATAGCTGTTTAATGGTCCATTGATAGTCCCTCAAGACACCTGAGGTGTTTAAAGCTTTAACCACCCAGGGTGTATAAAAGAGCAATAGTCAAGCTGTAAAGCTTTACATAACCTGCTTTCAAAGTATTTTTTTAATATCAAAACTAATAAGTCCTACTGTTTGATAGCACAACAAGATGATTATAGTCGGTAATAATTTAATTGTACATTTTGAAATAACTAAAAGAGTATAATTGGATAGTAACACAAAGAAATGCTTGAAGAGATGGATACCCCGTTATTCATGATGTAATTATTAAAAATTGCATGCCTGTATCAAAATATATCAGTAATTCACAAATATATATACCTATTATGTTCCCACAAAAATTAAAAATGAAAAATATAAAAACTGAGCCTAATATTTTTAAAGTTCAAGTCCAGAGAAAAACGATAAAGATGGGGAAAAAGTAGCAAAAGTATTTCTCTATCTCTTGTATTAATAAAGAAGCATGACATAGTGCTTATATGTTCTCCTCCTTTTAAATCAGTGGCATCATTTCCACATTTGCTTTCTATTGAATTGCCATGATAAAGAAGTATAAGACCATCTGGAAGTGAATCACTCCCATCATTACATTTTTTAAATTTAGTAATCAAAAACATAATTCTTGGAAATAAGTACATATACACTATATATAGAGAGAGACACATATATATACATAGATATATTTTTATATGTGTATTGTGTATTTACATGTGTGTGTGTGTGTGTGTGTGTGTATAACAAATTAGGCATTATGCATCTGCAAACTCAACATTTAAATGGAGTTTACAGATGGCTATCTCACACCAACAAAAGCACTTTCTACATATGCTGTCAGGTTCAATATCTATATCTTCAACCTCAGCCCAAATTCAAACAGAAGGGATGAAGCTAGAGAGAGAGGACAGTGAGAAGAAGAAACAAGGGGAGAGAAATAATATTTAAAGATGACTCCTATACATTATGCACAAGGTGCTACATGAGTTTTCACATTTCATGATATAATCGTTTCCAACTCTTAAATTTAACCAAATGCCTCTGAACTCACATATTTTAATTTCTTTTTTAAATTTAATTTAAGTTCTGGAATACACGTGCAGGACATGCAGGTTTGTTACATAGGTAAACGTGTACCATGGTGGTTTGCTGTACCTACTAACCCATCACCTAGATATTAAGCCCCACATGCATTAGCTATTTATCCTTATGCTCTCCCTCCCCCAGCAAAATGACCCCAGTGTGTGCTGTTTCCCTCCCTGTGTCCATGTGTTCTCATTGCTCAACTCCCACTTATAAGTAAGAACATGTAGTGTTTGGTTTTCTGTTCTGTGTTTGTTTGCTGAGGATAATGACTTCAAGATCTACCCACGTCCCTGCAAAGGACATGATCTCATTCATTTTTACAGCTGCATAGTATTCTATGCCATATATGGACCACATTTCCTTTATCCAGTCTATCATTGAAGAGAATTTGGCTTGATTCTATATCTTTGCTACTGTGAATAGTGCTGCAATGAACATAAGTGTGCACGTATCTTTTTAATAGAATGATTTATATTACTTGGGGCATATATTCACTAATGGGATTGGTGGGTCAAATGGTATTTCTGATTCTAGGTCTTTGAGGAATTGCCACACTTTCTTCCACAATGTTTGAACGAATTTATATTCCCACCAACAGTGTAAAAGCATCCCTGTTTCTCCAAAGCCTTGCCAGCATCTTTTGTTTATTGACTTTTTAATAATTCCCATTCTGATTGGCTTGAGATGGTATCTCCTTGTGGTTTTGATTTGCATTTCTCTAATGGTCCGTGATGTTCAGCTTTTTTCCATATGTTTGTTGGCTGCATAAATGTCTTCTTTTGAGAAGTGTCTTCATGTCCTTGCCCACTTTTTAATTGGGTTGTTTTTTTCTTGTAATTTTGTTTAAGTTCCTTGTAGATTCTGGATATTAGATCTTTGTCAGATGGATAGATTGCATACATTTTCTTTCATTCTGTAGGTTGTTTGTTCACTCTGATGATAGTTTCTTTTGCTATGAAGAACCTCTTATTTTTACATCTTTAATCTATCTGGAGTGAATTTTAGTGTAAGGTGTCAGGAAGGGGTCCAGTTTCTGCTTTCTGCACATGGCTAGCCAGTTTTCCCAACACCATTTATTAAACAGGGAATCCTTTCCCCGTGTTTGTTTTTGTCAGGTTTGTCAAAGATCAGATGGTTGCAGATTGTGGCGTTGCCTCCGAGGCCTCTGTTCTGTTCCATTGGTCTATATCTCTGTTTTGGTACCAGTACCATGCTGTTTTGATTACTGCAGCCTTGTAATATAGTTTGAAGTCAGGTAGCATGATGCCTCCAGCTTTGTTCTTTTTGCTTAGAATTGACTTGGTTATGTGGGCTATCTTTTGGTTCCATATGAAGTTTAAGGTGGTTTTTTCCAGTTCTGTGAAGAAGGTCATAGGTAGCTTCATGGGGATAGCATTGAATCTATAAATTACTTTGGGCAGTATAGCCATTTTCACAAGTTAACTAGGTTACTGGCAAGCTAGAAACTTGTTTTATTTTTTATTTTTGAGACAGAGTCTCACTCTATCTCCCAGGCTGGAGTACAGTGGCACAATCTCTGCTCACTGCAGCCCCCACTTCCTGGGTTCAAGTGATTCTCTTGCCTCAGCTTCCTGAGTAGCTGGGATTACAGGCACCCGCCACCACATCAAGCTAATTTTTGTATTTTTAGTAGAGATAGGGTTTCACCATGTTGGCCAGGCTGGTCTCGAACTCCTGACCTCACGTGATCTGTTTGCCTCAGCCTCCCAAAGTGCTGGGATGACAGGCATGAACCACTGTTTCCAGCCTAGAAACTTGTTTTAGGTCATACAATCAGTGATTCAAGTAGTTGGTGAAACATCTCAGCCTTTTACGCTTATTTTTTTCCTAAAGACTCAATCAGTTAACAGATATTAAATTGTTTTATAAATCGTGGGAAGCTAGCAACTTGAGAGGGAGCCTTTATAAAATTACTTTTAGGAGTTAGATCTCTTGACTTCTAGTCCAGAGCCCTATCTACTCTTTCTGACTTGTTTCAAACTTTCCACTAATTTTTCTTCCCTTTCTAGATCTTCCTGGAGAATTCCAGGGTCATTGACTTTCATAGCTCAATGATGCTAGTACAAAGATTGTTCACTGCAGTAGCCAGTGGTTGAGACAACCCAAGTGTCCATTAATTAGAGACTATTTAAATAAATTATGATACATCCATATGGTGGGGCATTATGCAGACATTAAAATAGAGGCGGCTTTGTAGATTCTGATGTGGAAAGATCTCCAAGATATACTACGTACAAAGAGCAAGGTACAGAACTTTTTGCAAAATATGCAACAATTTATGTAAAAAAGAAGTGTCTGTGTGTGTGTGTGAATCTGTGTGTGTCTCTATGTGTGTAGATTAGACACAAACCTTGGAAAAGACACAAAAAACTGGTAGCATCAGTTGCCTCCAAGGAGGGAGCAGAGTGGCTGGAGGACAGAAATGGAAAGGAAACCCTTCACTTTACATTCATTTATTCCCTTTGAAAGTTCAGCCACAGGAATGTATTAATTATTCAAAAAGAAATATAATTTTGTTTTTAAAATATTAATTTAAATGGACCTCATGACAGAAAAAAGAAACTCATTATGACTTGGCAGACGCTTAAAACCTCCATTCAAGATGCACATCCCTGATTCTGTAAGGAAGGTCACAGGCTCTGGGTGCAATCAAGATGAGCCTGAAGGTATTCATTTCTGCTGGTGGGAGCGCCAAACACAGTGGCCACACACCATGCTGCTTAGAGTCCCTGGCCCTCCCTGTGGGCCTCTAAGGAATCTCCAGTTTCCTTATGGAGAAAGCACGGCCATGGGTGAGAGGGGTGGGAGACAGGGCTTTGGAGTGGGGAACCTGGGCTGAAAGCGTGTTCTCCAGCTAGGTCAGCAAACAGTGAGTGTCAGACCCTGGGTATTCCACTGGGAAAAGGGAGTCATTCCTGTTCTCACCTCATGGACTTCACAGTCTAATTAGGAACACAAGCATCAGATAAATTGTCCCACAAAAGCTTATTAAAAAGCAACTCTGACTTGTGGAAGTAAAGGCATCGAGGCTATGAGCCTGTACACCTGGGACCCGTGCATCTCCTGCCTGCTTGTTCTCTAGTCCCCGCTCTGTTTCAAAGGGAACTGCGCACCATGAATCCACTGCCTTCTGGCTTCTTAGGAGGAATTCCCAGTAGGATTGGCCACTCTTAATAGGTTCTGGCTTCCTAGGGGTGGGGTCTTGACCAAGAAGAGACCCTCCTGGAGGGCTGGGACAGGGAGAAGCAAGGTTCCCCACTCCCGCACTCTGCGACCATCGCAGGTGCAGCTCCTCTATGGCTCCAGCCTTCTCTCTGTGGTCCCTGCCCCTTGCCCCCTGCCCCCTCCACCGCATGGCCCTAGCTTTGAGCCCCAGAAATGCTGCCTCTCTCTTTAACCCCCCATCCCAGGGCAGAAGCAGCCTGACTGCAAAATACTTTTTTAAAAACAATTTTTCAGGACAAGGGAAAATATTCTCCCCATAGCTCCCATCCATGGGTCTGTGGGTCTCCGTTCTACCCACTGAGGCCTCCCAGGGCAAATCTTCATTGGTGTAGATTCTGGTGTAAGAAAAGTTTGTAACAAGACTGTTGAGACAGGCCAGGCAGGAGAGGAAGGCAGTGGCTGGATTCTGAGGGTTCTTGGAGGTTGGGCAAAATGGTGTGTTCTTTTATCTGTAGACAGTGAGAATAAAGGGCTGGCGAGAAATCAGAACTCGACCCCCCTAATCCCGTACACCTTCTCCACTGCCCTGAGACAGGCAACCCAGACACTGGATACTCAAATAATATTACTAATGTTCTTAACAGTAATGTGAGCCCTCTGAGGCACTCTCAAGCCTGACTGCTTACTGGATTCACTAAACGCTTACAAATATCTAGATTCTTGGACCCACCCGTTGAGGCTTGCACTCCCTAGTACAGACTCAGTGTGCGACCTCTGGGATAGGGCGAGAAAGATGACAGCTGCTACATAGACTGTCTCCTTTCACGTTTGACACCTGAACCTGTCAGTGTTAATAATCAATTCACATAGGGGGTGGCAAAGGCTGTTATCAGCTGAGGATGATCTCCTGCAGCCACTCCAAACTCACCTGCCCACCTGCACTGGGATGAGCTCTCCCTGCTCTGAGACAAGGCGTGTCAGTCTTCTCCTGCACTGGGTCTTACCTCCTCCTTCCCAGGTAGCCTCCACCCCACTAAAGACAGATAGATATAGATAGATAGATAGATAGATAGATAGATAGATAGATAGATAATAGATAGATAGATAGATAGATAGATAGATAGATAGATAGATTGTAGATAAAGATAGATAGATGATAGATAATGATAGATTATAGATATATAGATATATAGAGAGAGATAGATCGCAGATGGATGGATAGATAGTAGACACAGAGAGAGAGATAGATGATAGGGACAGACAGATAGATACATAGATAGATGGATAGATAGATACAAAAGAATTCCTTCCAGCTAGGTGAAGTGGCTCACACTTGTAATCCCAGAGCTTTGAGAGGGCAAGGTGGGAGGGTTGCTTGAGCCCAGGAGTTTGAGACCTGCCTGGGCAACACAGTGAGACCCTGTCTCTACAAAAAAAAAGAAAAAAGAAAAAGAAAAATTAGCCTGATGTGGGAGTGCACACCTGTAATCCCAGCTACTCGGGAGGCTGAGGTGGGAGGATTGCTTGAGCCTGGGAGGTGAAGGCTACAATGAGCCGTGATTACACCACTGCACTCCAGTCTGTCTCAAAATAAAAAATAATAAAAAAAAGAATTTCATCCCTCTCCACTCAGTTATCCCTGCACAAATGCATCTCAGTACTGTCTCTCCTGGCCCCCATCCCTCACAGCTACTGGCCCTTGCCTCTGCTCCCCTCTAAGTGAGACTCCTCGATAAACGTGGCCCCAGCATGTGATGTGTGGACCGCTCCCTCTCTGTTGAAACTCGGTCTTCTCTGGATATCTGCGGCCCCTCCCTCCCCTGTTTTCCCTCTCCCAGCCTCTCCTTCTGTGTTTAGGCTGGTTTGTCCTCACCCCTCAACCTTGGGGTGTCCCAGAGCTCCAGCCATCTCTCTAGTCACATTTCTCTCTATACGCCCTCCCTGGGTGGTTTCATCCAGTTCATTGTCTCAGGTGATGACAATTCCCACATGTATCCCTGACCCGGACTCTCCTCTCAACTCCAGACTCACATATTTAACTGCCTCCTGGACATTTCCACTTGGAGGCCTAGGAGGTTTCTCAAACCAAGCATGTCCAAAACAGAACTCCTGGACCCCCACTACTAACAAGCCCCGGCCACATGCACCCAGACTCTTCTCTCCACAGCCCTCCCATCTGAGTAAATGATGCCTCTGTCTTCTGAGTGACTTAGGCCAAAAACCTGGGAATGATATTTGCATCTATATTTTCTGAACAACCCATATCCAATCCATCACTCAGTGCTAGCTGCACTACTTCCAAAATACATCGCAAATCAAACCACGGCTCCCATCTCCAGTGCCCCAGTGTGGCTGTGGTCCGGCCACCATCAGCTCGTTCATTACCAATCACACCAATCTTGCCAACTCCAAACTCATCAGGCTTTTCACGGTCCCCTGGGTGCACCAGGCTGGCTCCCGACTCATGGCCCTTGTCCCTGCTATCCCCTCTGCTCATGGCATCACTGTCTTATCTCACCAGGGTTCCAGCTCAAATGTCACCTCCTGACACTCTGTATGATGGCTGCTCCCAACTGCAGAGCCCCTTCCCCTCAATCCTGTCACCCGATTCTATTTTCTTCACACCTTCAACAGCATATGAAGTTATTCTATAATTTATTTTCATGTTCATTGTTCATCTTTTCCCTCTAGAATATAAGCTCCATGAGGACAAAGATTTTGTCTTGTCACAGTCGCCCCAACCACTAAACCAGCTCCTGGCACATACAGGTGCGCCACACTGATTTGTTGCATAAACTAATAGGTCAGGCATGGTGGCTCACACTGTAATCCCAGCGCTTTGGGAGGCCAAGGTGGGTGGATCACTTGAGCCCAGGAGTTAGAGACCAGCCTGGACAACATGGCAACACCCCATCTCTACAAAAAGATAGAAAAATTACTCAGGTGCGGTGGCACATGCCTGTAGTCCCCGGTAGTCCTAGCTACTCAGGAGGCTGAGATGGGAGGATCACCTAAGCCTAGGGAAGTGGAGACTACGATGAGCCACGAATTGCACTACTGCACTGCAGCCTGGGTGAACAGAGGGAGACTCTGACTCAAAACCGAAAACAAAACAAAACGAAAATCCACAAAGAAACAAATTCTAGAAGGCAAGGCATGTTGACCTGGGCTTCCTCCATATGGCCAACCTCCGGTCTGTCCTCAGTCTCAATGCAACTTCTAAGTTTCTGAGCAGGACAAATGTTGCCCTGAATCCACCTCCAACAGTGTCCCTGCTTGGACAGCCCAGCCATACTCTAATTAAATGACTTTGGCCAGGTTTCTTATACTCTCTGAGCTTTGCTTTCCTTACCTGTAAAATGGATATAATAATATCTACCTTGTAAGGCCCCCATGAGAATTAGAATTAAATAATCTATGTAAGGTGAATAGGATGGCACCTGAAACATATTTCGAACCTCAGGAAATTAGAGAATACATTTTAAATAACCAGTGGTAATAGCTAACATTCACTGAGTGTTTAAGTCAGGCTACGCACTGTTTTGAGTACTTTCTACACATTGTCCAAAGTTACCCCGTGAGTTCAGGGACCTTGTTACCCCACACATAGGGAAACATACCTGAAAGTTAAGTACCTTCGTCTTAACTTTGCTGTTAAATGGAAGATCCAGCATTCTAGTCACCACGATACTAAGCTACTTGCAATGGTAACTGTCAGATTTATTCATAGCCATTCATTCTTTCAACAGTCATTGATTTGTTCAACTAACACTGATTCATTCAACACACATGTGAGTCTGCCCTGGCCGTTGAACACCATTCCAGGTCCTGGCATATAACAATGATCACAATATAGTCCCTGATCTTATGTTCTTCCCAATAAACAAGTAAAAAAAAAAAATGCAGCATGTCAGATGGTGATAGATGCTGTAGAGACAACTGAAGCAGAGAAGAGGATGTGGTTTCACACAGCTTGGACGGGGAGGGCCTCCTTGAGATGTGACATCTGAACACGGACATGAAGGAGGAGATTAAAGGGGCCACATGAGTATCTGGGAGCAGCACTCCAGGCACAGCGCTACATGGAGCCAGGTTTGGCCTGTTACAGAAACATCGGCGACCAGGCGGGTGGATCACCTGAGGTCAGGAGTTCGTGACCAGCCTGACCAACATGGTGAAACCTCGTCACTACTAAAAATACAAAAATTAGCCAGGCGTGGTGGTGCATGCCTGTATTCCCAGCTATTTGGGAGGCTGGGGCAGGAGAATCACTTGAACCAAGGAAGCGGAGGTTGCAGTGAGCTGAGATAATGCCGTTGCACTCCAGCCTGAGTTACAGAGTGAGACTCCATCTGAAAAACAAACAAACAAACAGACAAAAACAAAAGAAAAAGAAAGAAACATGAATGAGGCCAGCCTGGCTGGAGGCAGCGGGGAGCCAGGGGGCAGGCAGTAGTAGGTGAAAGTGGAGAAGAAAAAAGAGGAGCTCAGAGAGTCTTCTATGCCACCATGAGAACTAGGGTTTCCACCGTGGGGGAGATGGCAGCCACTGGGAGATTCCAAGGAGAGGAATGACACTGGCTGACTAATACTTGAACAAGACCAGTCTTCTCTGTTGCTCCTGGCCTGGGGGGCGGGGGCAAGTGTGAATGCAGGGAGACCAACAGGGGAGCTACTGCAGCAGCTTAGGCAACCATGGGTAATGATTTGGACCAGGCTGGGAGCAGTGCACTAGCGAGAAGTGATCAGATCCTACCATATTTTGAAGACTGAGTTGGTGAGATTTGCTGATGGACTGGACAGAGATGGAGACGCACAGAGGAGCCGAGGATGCCTCCAGAGGCTTTGGTCTGAACCCTTGCTTTGGACATGATGGTGTATTTTGTGCTAATGTTAAAATCGCATGAAAGTTTTGTGAGAATGTTAAAATTACATGAAAGTCTGACTTGAAACATTTGCAAATGGGACTGCACACTCTCTGGGCAAGTTTATCGTATTAATATATTCCTTCCCAAAATAACCCTCAGCCTGACAGCATTGTTTGATGGAAACATGCAAATTGTTTGCAAAGCTGACTCACCGGCCTTGAGAGCAGGACTTTAATCATTGTTTCCATTTGTTTCCTGTGGACGAACAGCAACAGAAGCAAGGGAGATCAATTCTGAAAGCAGAACTCCAGTGCCCCCCAGAACTCCACCTGGGATGCCTGATTCATTGTTTTGAGCTTCTCCAATAGTATAGAATCTTCCCCGTGAAACCCAGAAAGTTATCAGCTCTCAGGGGGAGAAGAAGACCAAATATAAAGAAAAATGGTAGGGTGATGAGGAGACTGGAGGGCATGTCCCTTGAGAAGTGTCAAAGGGGCTGGAGACATTTAGCCTGGACAAGAGAAGGTCAGAGAAAGCCTGGGAGCCACCTTTCTCCATGCCATGCTTTAACTTGGTGCAGAGGACCAGGACGGGCTGGGGGAAAACATAGAGAATTCTATTTCGGTTTGAATTTGGAAAGTACTTTTCATTAAGCTCTGGTAGACCAGAGAACCTATTGAAATAATGGCTTTCTCCACGGACACTTCCAATAAATCTTCAGGCTGACTGCACCTGTTAGCCAAGATCATGCCTCGTTTCCACGTCCATCACCCTTGTGTCCATCCATTCAAGCCTGCATACCCAGCTTGAATCATTGGCCCATCTCTTTAAATATTTATATGCCCATCCACCCCCCTTTCATTACATATGTCCAGCAACGCCCCAGCTGGTTAAATCTCTGTCTGCCTGGCATCTACAAAGCTCAGCTTGGCTGGAGAAAAACATATAGCTGTGTTGTCTTATCTCACCTGAAATTCATGACAACCAACCTCAAGAATCTTTAAGGCTTCCCTCTCCTAGAGGACTATTTCATATGTTTTCTCTCTCTCTTCAAATTCCCTTTTGGTCATTCTCAGCTGATGAACATGCTTTCTTTTTCACTGAGAACACAGAGGAAATCCCAAGAGACCCTTCCTACATGCCCTCTGCTTGTATTTCTGCACCTGCATCTGTGCCCAGGCACCCGCCTTCTCTCATGTTCCAACCCTGGTGCAAACCATGTCCTCTCTCACCTGGGCTATTGCAAGGTGCTCCCAACCAGGCTCTGAGACCCCCTGATAACAGCACACCTCTCCAAATGCAAGTCAGATCAGTTCTTCGAACGTTCCAGTGACTTCCCATTTTGATCAGAGGAAGAGTCTCAACCTTGGCCCGTAAAGTACTGAGGATCTGACTCCAAATAACCCATCTAGTTTCCTATGATTATCTCTATACTGACCTCCTCTCTCATCTGCAAAGAAGTGGAGCCTATTCCTGCCCCTGGGCCTTTGCACCTGCTGCCTCCTCTGCCTGGAGAACTATTTCCCAAGGATGAGCATGGCTCACTTCCTTGCTTCTGTCAGTGCTCCCTGCATAGGTCACCATTTTAGAGAATCCTCTGAACAAAGTGGTGAGCTCCGTGCCCTCCCCAGCAACCTCTGACCTCCTTGAGCTGCTCTATTTTCTGCATTGGTACTTGTCACAGACTGAATGGCAGTCTACATGCTTGTTACTTACTGTGCTCCCTGCTTGGTTGCGTGCTTCAGAAGGACAGGGACTTTGTCAGTTTTTCTGAACCCTGAGTGCTTCGCACATAGAAGGTACTCAACAGATACGTGGTGAGTAAATAAATGGATGAGGGAACGGAAAGTGTGCAAGCAGCAAGGATGCTCAGGTGCAAGCAAGGATGGCCACCTTGGGGAGCTGCGATAGAAAAATTCAAGCACTGAGCATTCTCCACCCATCCTTCTATTTATCCAACAAACATTTACTGCTTGCCTGCTGTGTACAAGCTGCTGTGTTGGGTGCTAGGTGCCATAGATACACATGGTTCTGACATCAAAGAGCTCCCTCACCAGGGAAGAGACAGAAACGTAATGAAATAATTACAACCCAAAATGCCAAGTGGCATAACACAGGGAACAGAAAGTCCTGTGTGAGCTCAGAGAAGGCCAGTATTTGGTTCTGGTAGATGTGTGCCAGGCAGTGGGGGATGGGGGTGGAGATTTCTTATGATTTCTAAGCCTGCTTTCCCAGCTCATGCATCTGTAATACCAAAGGGGTTGTATCCATAATAAAAACAAACCGGTGATGCAGGGACAGCTTGTACCATTGAAGCCTCATATTTTGGGAGTGTTGACTCTTTGTTTTGAACTTTGGAACCCTGCCTTCCTGAAGTCTTCTGGTCTTATCTCTCATGCCCAGGCTTTCTCCTTATGTCCCATCATGAACCCAAGTCTCCTCCCAGAGTTCTTGCCATTCTCACTATGCTAGCAATAAGGCTGGGAGAAGCAGGGTCGAGGATCAGGTTTCCTGGCTGGTTGGTGTCTCCCTAACCCCTCAGGGATTCCCCCAGCTCAGTGAATGCTGGCTTCTAAAGGCTTAGGGTTGATCCTTCTCCAGAAGATTGGCATTGGCTCCGAAGGCGGATCCTCCTCTCCCAGGGCTGCCTGCAGCGAGTGACAGATGAGTGGCAGGGACAGATGAGTGGCAGCCCCCTTACTCCAAGTTGGGTGACTCTGTGGTGCAATTATGCCCCAGAGCTCCCCCAGGTGAGGCTACACTTGACCTGGGAGTGCAGCCTTGCTTGGCTCCTTCCCCTGCTGCTTTCTGCTTTCCCCACCTTAAAAATTACTCCTGAAGAGCCCTTCCTCCACAAGACGTGTGCATCCCAAGCCCTGTCTCAGGCTCTGCTTCTGGGCTATTGATTTTCTGAGACAATTCCAGCCTGAAGGAGGTTGTCAGCAGCACGGTGCATTGCTCTGTCATGGACTGAACCGGTTGAGAACGCTTGAACGCAACCTGGCTCAGTCAGGGAGATTCATGCCTGGGACTTTAATTACAACTATTGGAAGGAGAATTTCCACCAAGCTGGGGCCATCTTGCACCTCCATAGGAGAGAATGCTTGGCAATGAAGCCAACACAAAGCAAGGTGAGCTGAGAGGTGGAGAAAGAGATCGGGATTGTTTTTTTTTAGGCTCACATGTTAAAGCCCTAACCCCTAATGTGACTGCATTTGGGGACAGGGCTTTTATGGAGGTAATTAAGCTAAAATGAGGTCATAAGGAAGCAGCCCTAATGTGGTATGACAGGTGTCCTTGTAAGAAGAGGGAAGGAGACACAGGGAGCACACCGCGAGAAGGCAAGCAGCCATCTGCAAGCCAAGGAGAGAGGCCTCGGGAGGAAAAAACCTGCCGACACTTTGATCTTGGCCTTCCAGCCTCCGGAACTGTGAGAAAATGAATGTCTATTGTTGAAGCGACTCCCTCTGTGGTATTCGGATATGGCAACCTGGGCTAACCAATGCACAATTGCCTTGTGCACTGCAGGCTCCTCCGGCAGGCACCTAGAGAGCTGCAGTTATTCTCTACTACTATAAAATCAAGATGCCTTTTAAAGAGTTGAAGTAGAAAAAGATGAGGGGAAAAACAGACCTTTTGAGAACCTGCTATTTCCCTAGAGTGATGAATGAGATGCCTGTTTTCAGTGCTTGCTCAACCTTCATCCTTCTTCTGGGAGGAGTTTCTCAGATTTTCACCAAAAAACCTCCTGCCTGTCTCACCCCATCACGGCTTCAGGAGTGGGGACGTGATACAGGCCTGTCCGGTCGACATTATAATCACTGGTCGTTCTCCAGGCATTTAGGATGTGCTTTTTTAAAGCACTTAATCCAGAGCATTAGAATGTTATTTGCCAGGATCTTCTAACCTTGGCACTTTTTGCATTTGCAGCTGGAACATTCTTTGCTATGGGTGCTGTTCTGCACATTGTAGGATTTTTAGAGGCATCTCTGACATCTCCTGGATGCTAGTAGCACCCTTGAGTTAGGACAACCAGAAATATCTCCTGGCATTGTCAAATGTCCCCTGATGGGGCAACATTGCCCCCTGGTTGAGAACCCTTGAACACATGCTGCCTTGCTCAGGTCAAGGAGATTCACGCCTGGGACTTCCATTACAGCTATCGGAAGGAGTTTCCAGCAAGCTGGGGCCATCATGCACCTCCATGGGAGAGACTGCCTGACAATGAAGCCAACACAAAGCAAGGTGGGCTGAGAGGTGGAGAAAGAGACAGACTTGGATGTTTTAAAGGCTATCATCGGAGCCACTGGATTCAACCAAGTTACATTTTAGTTATGGTGAGCCAATTAATTCCCTTTTGGGCTTCAGCCAGTTTGGTTTGGGTTCCCGTCACAGGCATTCAAAAAGCCTCCTGAGTGACATGAGACACTGTAAATTTGATCTCATTTAACTCTCATAGCTGCTCCCTCAGGTGGATTTGTTTATCTGCACTTTACAGATTTAAAAATTAAAGAGCACAGCAGCTGCCTCTCGTATCTCTACCATCCATTCACAGCACTGCTCGGAATCATAAACATTTGCATAATGAATTGCTCGGGGGCTGCCTCCCTTGCCCAAGCGTCACCTTAGGCCACAGATGTTGTGTCTTTCTTGTTCACTGAAGCCCCAGTGCCAAAAACAGTACCTTACTCCTGGTAGGTGCTCAAAAATGTTTGTTTGCATAGATGAATATGGTTCTGTGGCTTGTCCAAGACTCTGGCCCAGGATCAGATTTCAAAGCCCATATATGTTTCTGTATGACTTCTTACATGTTTTTTCTGCTTTGCTCCAGAGGGGAGAACTCGATCCAATGATATGTGTAAGGAGAACCATTTCAGTGAAATTGAAGAAACAGATTCGCAATTGGCTCTGTCGAATGATGAAATGACCCATCTCAAAAAATGCCAATGAGGTTGGTGATGGTGATGATGATGATGATGATGGTGATGACACTAGTGAACAAAGGCTGGGCGATGAATCTGGGTCAATTACTAGGATGAACACTTTACATCCACCATCTCATTTAATCTTCACAACAACCCTCTGACATGGCCATTCTTTATCTTCATGTCATCGTAAATTAAGTGAAGGTCAAAGAATTTAAGAAATGCATGTATAGCCCCATGAGCTGTGTGCATCAGAGCCCAGACTTGAAGCTGGGCCTGTAGCTAGTGTTCGTGTGCCAAAAATAGTCACTGTCCTGTCTCATGAGGGAAGGAGGGTCTTGTTACTTTGGCCATGCAAGCAGAGGATAGAGGATGCTAAGTGGGGCACTGAGATTCAGCCGGAATTCTTGATGGCTCAGAATTCCCTCAGCCAGAGACTCCAAGAGGTGAGGAACCTGCACCCGTGTGAGGCCCAGGTCATGTGGTATGGCCCATCTCCAGAGACTATTCCTGGCCCCTTTTGCTTCCCCACCCTCCTTTGTTACCCAAGTCACAGATGAGTTTGACATGCCCTAGCTAGGGACAGCCCCACTGCTGGAGCCGCCAATGACCAGCCCCACCGGAACTCTTCCCCACTGCCCCAGGAATGTCTCCCCCAGCTACACCTTTGAGCACCTTCCACTGGGCCTCCGGGGCTGCCACTGCAGTTTCCTCTCCCTCCCTGACAATCCCCATGGGAGAGGAATAACAGAGCATCGGGAAGGCGTTTCAAATAGCATCATGTCCCAGGAAGAATGTTGGCCTGTGGTCAAACACACACAGATCTGAACTTCAACTTCATTTTGTAACCTTGGTCCAACTGCCCACCGGGTCTTGGACTCATCATTTGAAAAGCACAGGCAATGATGCAAACATGGAGTTTTAAGAAGCAAATGATTTATTGGCCGTCAAGGACTGGTATCTAGCAGGAGGTGCATAGATGATAGCTTTCATTTTCAATTTTTGCTCCTTTTCTCCCCAGCAGAGTTACTCTTCAAGCTGAAACTTCAGCCCAATTCAACTTTTACTCTCATAAATGATAAAAAGGAAACTGGCAGCTGCTTGGGGCATAGCAACCAATATCTTCTAATTTGATCTTTTTCTGCATCCTCACTTCTTGACGACTCCTCCATTACTTAAGAGATTGAAGATATTTTCAAAGACGTTTTCTCTTTTGCTTTTTGCTTTCCTTTTCTTTTCTTTTCTTTTTTTTTTTTTTTGCTGCCATGCCATTGAGGGTAGTAAAGCTACTTTTGTTGTCCTCATTTTATATGTCACAATGATGCTGGCTACAATGTGAGGTGGCAAAGTCCTTTGTAACACACCTGATACACAGCAAAGTCAGGACTTGCTGAGCCACAGCATTCTGACCTGATTCCAGTGTTCCTTTTCCTATTCCATCTGCTTGGGTTCCGAGCCTTCTTAAGATGCAGCCTTGGGGTATAAGTGCCATGGCCAGGTATAAAGTAAGGAGACATCACAGGCCAGAGTGACTCCATTCAACTAGGACAAGCAAGAGGACCATGGACAGGGTCTGGCTTGAGCCGGAGGCTTAGTGACCGTGCCTCAGGGACCCTGGCCAGTGATGCCAGTCTAGGTGCCAGGCAGTCACTTGCCTGTTGTCAAACAGTCATGGTTTTGCAGTACATTCTCAGCATTGGGAATTGGCCCCTAACTAAGATCCGCTTGGCATGGTGGAAAGATCATGATTCCAGCCTAAGCTCAGCCATGGTGTGAGCTAGCTAAGCTTGTGCAGATGCCCTCCCCTCTCTGACCCCCCATTCCCCATCTACAGACCCACAGAGGACAGAAAATTAAACAAGAGGATGTGTGAGTGCCTGGAACCTTGAAGGACCTCAGAAAATGGCATCTCTCACTACATCATGCAATTGTTGTACTTCCCGGCACTGAATTCCCATCAGTTACTGCTCTGAAAGTGGACTTGGGGACAAGGAAAATGTCAGCACCTCCCCGATCTCATGGGTATCACAGACCCTCATAAACACCACTGGATGTTCTCAGGGTGGCTTCCTGTCCCAACTTTTGGAAAGCCTGCTTTGAAACATTGTCAACTCTAGTTTTCTCCCTGTTGGACTGTGAGGAAGAATGTAAAGGAATGGGTGGACTCCTTCTTAATAGGGTTTCTGTAGACTGAGGAGATTTTCTGGGGTCTGATGAATCTCCTCTTCAACTCATGTCAGTGCAATGTGGAGGTTTGTCAAGTACTTGGTAGTGATATGAAAATGATGATGAGGGTAATGCCAACTAATGCGGTCAATAAAAAGAGTTTTTATTTATTCAGCTACAACTCATGGCCATTCTTCCTCCATTCCTTTGGTCTAACCTTGTATCATTTCCTGCAGGTAAAAACTATCATCCCCATTTTACAGATAAAAAAACTGAGGCTCAAATAAATTAAATGATTTGGCCAAGGCCATACAACTAGTAAGTGGAAGATGCATGATTCAAGTTCAGACATGAATGTTCTGGCCCCACCAGATTGATCAGATTGATGTGATAACTCCTCCATCACTTGGAGAACCTCTACTCTTTCCACACACAGCTCACCGGCTCCAGGATCTGTTGTGACGAACAAGCATACAGAGAAAGTGTTGTTTGTGGGGATCTATCGATAAGTCAGCCTGCTTTGAGAGAAGGATTTCTGTCTTAAACAAGTGAGCAATGAGGCTCACAAGGTCAAGCGGAGCTGATTGGAGAGGGCCTGGGTAGGAAAGGCTGATAGAAAGTTTCTGATTCTCACTGCTTCCTTGACGGTAATGTAAACGATCTGAAATGTCCTAAATATCTATCAGCCAGGGAGTGGCTAAATGATGAGACAGCCATATAATGGAAGAATGTCTAAACAGCTGATTTTCTGGAAAAGCAGATCTGTATGTACTTATGTGGAACAATTTCCAAGGCACTGCACTGTGTCCTCTATTTTCCCTGACACCCAGATCAATTCCCCTCCCCTCCCTGCTCTGTTCTGTGCCCCCGGAGTACCTCCTGGAGGGCAACATGGCTTTCTGGTTCACTGGCTTTCACATGGGTGTGACCAGTGTGTACCTCTGCAGCAGGTTAGAGGGTGGGAGGAGGGAGGGGCCAGGGCATTTCTTCCCTGCTCCTCCCCCATTTGGGTGCCATGGCTCTGACACAGCCCAGTCCCTCCACGCTTCTGCTGCTGCCCATCAGCCTGCAGTCCAGGGCTTCAGTTATCTTTGGGTCCTGGTCTCCGATTTCTTCCCCTTTACCCTTTGGGCATTCGAATCTCTCCAGTTGAACTGTCTGAGTGGAGTTCTGTTGCCTGCCAGGACCCTGACCATGACACAGATATATTATGAATACGGAGGGCACCCCCAGATAGAGACAGCTCCCTACTGACCTCCCAAGAACCTTTCCAGTCATCTTCACCATTAACGTCCCCACAAGTCCACCGATGGCAAATACGGATACAGTCACAGACCAGAGCATAGTCAGAGTGCCCGGGTCTATTGGACGTTCATGCCTTCTTTACCGTGACTCATTGTAAAAGGCCTTGATGTACTGAAAATAAACAACAAACCACGTTATTTCTTTCTGTTCCATCCTGCTGCTTGAAGCGAGCCAGTGTACAAAACAAAATAGCTTTTATAGAGCATTTTTATGCATGGCACTTTGCTAATTTCTGTTTGAGCTTTATCTCATCTGACTCTTCTAACAAATTTTGAGACTGGTCCTTTTTTTACCTCATTTTGCAGATAGGGAAACTGAGGCTCAGGGAGACAAAGTGACTTGCTTGATAAGTGCTAAACCTGGGAGCTGGACTCAGATCTGACCCCAAGTTTATGATGACCTTCATAGCTGGGTTTCTCTGATTCTACTGCACCACAGCATTGCCTTGGAGGTGTGTTAGAGGGCACATATCGGCCAGGTGCAGTGGCTCACGCCTGTAATCCCAGCACTCTGGGAAGCTGAGACAGGTTGATCACTTGAGGCCAGGAATTCGAGACTAGCCTGGCCAAGGTCGTAAAACTCTGTTTCTACTAAAAGTGACCAGGTGTGGTGGAATGCACCTGTAATCCCAGCTACATGGGAGGCTGAGGCATGAGAATCCGTTGAACCCAGGAGGTGGAGGTTGCAGTGAGCTGAGATCCCACCATTGCACTCCAGCCTGACCCTATCTCTCAAGAAAAAAAAAAGGCACATACCTAACAAAAGAGGTACCTTGGGATAGGCAAAGATGCAAGACACACAAAAAAACTAACCATAAAAGAAAAACAATTTTCCTTTGAATATAATCAAGATTAACATCTTCTGCTCTTCCAAAGACACCATCAGAAATGAAAAAACAAGCCATAGACTGAGATAACATATTTCCAACACATACAACTACAAAGAAATCGTATCCACAATATACAAAAAACTCTAACACGTCAATGAGGAGGCAAACAATACAATTAAAAATGAGCAAAAACTTGAACAGACTCCAAAGAAAAAACAAATGACCGGTATGCTAATGATAGAATGCCTGACATTATTAGTCAACAAAGAAATGAGGCCACAAGGAAATACAACTTCACGTTCACTAGATCCCCATCACTGCCAATTCTGATTCAGTGTGTTTGGGACAGGAACTAGGTGACTCTGATGTACACCAAAGACTGAGGTCCATGGCATTAGGCTCCAAAGAGAGTTCAATCCCCACGGTACTTAGAGTTCCCTGTTGCTACCCAACATGAGCCCACAAACCTTAGCTAAGCCAGTACATGACACTGCAGAGAACTCAGACCTGGGCTCAAATCCCAGGACAGCAACTTGGTAATGATCCAAATCAGCTGAACCTTGGTTTTCTTATCTACAAAATGGGAATGATGACATTGACCTCTCAGAGCTGTTGTGAGGGTCAAATGAGAGCTTGAAGCAGTGGCCTGTACTTGAGTGGAGCTCACGCAATTCCCATACAGGCTAAAAATTAAAAGGTCCGGTAAGACTAAGGAGTGACAAGCAGTGCGTACTCTGCTGGTAGGAGTTTAACTTGTACAGCCATCTTGGAAAACAGCTTTGGCATCATCTAGTCAAACGGAAGATGCCATAACCTACAACCCAGCAAATCCACTTCTGGAAAACTCCCCTGAAAAACTCTTTTCAGGGAGCCCTAGGATATATCTACTCAGATGTCTATGGCAGCATTGCACATAATAGCCCCAGACAAGAAACAACCCGGATGCCCATGGTCAGTAGTAGGGATAAACAAATTGCAGAATCGTCATCATATGAAATGCTATAGCTGCAAATGTGAATGAATATAGCTCTGCGCAAACACACATGGTAAAACCTCGCAAGAATAACACTGACCAAAAGAAGCTGAAAACAGAAGAACATACACAGTCCGATTGCACATGTAAAACCCAGAAATATGTCAAATTAAAAGACTTTTGGAGGATTATATATAGATGGTAAAACTACAAAGAAATAATTATTTCAAATGTCAGGTCAGGGGCCATCTCAGGAGATGACAGAAGAAATCATTGGGGAGGAGCACTTGATAGAAAAAGATAGAAACTTCTTTTTCTCCTTTTTTTTTCAGGTTGGAGTGGAGCGGTGTGATCACAGCTCACTGCAGACTTGATCTCCTGTGGTCAGGAGGCCCTTGTACTTCAGTCTCCTGAGTAGCTGGGATGACTACAGGTATGTGCCACCATGCCTGGATGAATTTTTTTTGTTGGTTTCTTGTACAAATGAGGTCTTGCCAGGTTTCCCAAGGCTGGTCTCAAGCTCCTGGGCTCAAGCCATTCCTCTCGCTGCAGCCTCCCTGGACCTTCTATTCTTAATCTGGATTGTGGTGACATGGGTGTTAGAGTTCTATTCAGTCTTTAACGTGTGTGTGTGTGTGTGTGTGCACGCGCACACAGACATGGTGCATATGTGTGTATTTTATATATTCTTTGGTATGCATAATACATGCTCCCAATTAAAATGGAAAAGAAAGACGGCAGGAAAGTGTTTCAGGTAGAGGGAGAATCATGCCAAGACGGCATGACAGAAGAAAGCTTGGGTGGCCATGGAATTGCAAGGAGGCCAATGGGTGAGGAAAAGGACCAGAAAGGGAAGGAATGGGCTGGATGAAGTTGGAGGGCAAGAAAGGGCAGGTCATGTGGGCCTAATAGGATGTGGAAGTGAGCCTGGTTTTTTACTTGGATTCTACTCTAGATGAAGTGGGAAAGTATTGGAGGGTTCTTGGCAGGGGGAGGATGTGGCGTGGTTTGCATTCTCAGAGGATCCCTCTGGCAAGTGGGTGATAGGGGAGCTAGACAGGAAGCCAGGCACACTGTAAGGGCACTGCAGCAGTCCAAAGATCATGAAGGCCTTCACCAAGCAGTGGAAATGGAGGGAAGCGGATGGATTTAAGATGGATTTTGAGAGTAGAATAGGCAGGACTTCTGAGTGATTGGCTCGAGGTTTGAGAAGAGAGGGTGTAGCAGAAAGTAAAAGAAGAACACAGAAGACTCCCAGGTTTCAGACATAAGCAAATGGTCTGATGGCAGCAAACGAGGTGAGGAGGGAAGATACCCTCTGACTGTGAGGTATTTATCTTCTGTTTTCTCTTTCTTTCTGGCTTCACAACTATCTTACTTATAGCATGGAGTGAGAATAGAATATATTATCAACAGCTACAGCTATTTCTATTGATGAAGTTTCCAGATCTGGATGCACAAGATACTGATCTACATCCCCCACTGACTCATTCAACAAACATGTGCTGATTACTGGGCCCTGAACCAAACGCAGAGATAAACTGAACATAACCCTGGATCTCAAAGATCTTCCATCCCCTGGAGCTGATAATGCATCGTATCATTTAAGGATGCTCTCGGTTCAAATAACGGGAAACCTCAACTCAAAATAACTGAACAATGAGGACACTTACAGAAATGCAAATTTACGGGAGTGGTGAGCTTCAAGAATGGCTGATCTGGTGGCTCAGTAATGCCAAGAATCCAGGTGCCTCCAAAATTCACTCTGCTTTCCCTAGTTTTGACCTCATCCTAAGAGGGCATCCACTCACAGTTGTAGGCTGGCTCCTAGCAGCAGTTTTGGCCACATGCTTTTCTACGCATGCATGACTGGAGAGAATAATCTTGGCTTCTCATAGATCTCTTGGTGCTAAAAGGAACTCTCCTGGAACCTTCTAGCAAACTTCTCTTTATGTCCTACTGGCCAGAGTTGGGGCACAGATCCCTTATTAAACCATTGTGGAATGGGACCCATCAGCCTGTACCTCTGCTCCTGAATTCCTTTCCTTTTTCTGCTCCTCCCCACCAGAGTGAATGGGACCACCATTTTCCAGTTGCTCAACCAAAAACCACAAAGTCATTCTTAACTCCTGCCCTTGATACAGTTTCCTCAACTAATCCACCCTCACTCATCCCTGACTGTCAAGGATGTTAGATACTGATCTACGTCATCCACTGACTCATTCAACAAACATGTGCTGACTACTGGGCCTTGAGCTAGACACAGAGATAAAGTAAACGTAACGCCAGATATCAAAGATCTTCCATCCCCTGGAGCTGATAATGCATTGTATCATTTAAGGATGCTTCTGGTTCAACTAACAGGAAATCTCAACTCAAAATAACTGCGCAATGAGGACACTTACAGAAATGCAAATTTACAGGAGTGGGGAGCTTCAAGAATAGCCCATCTGGTGGCTCAGTAATGGCCAAGAATCCAGGTGCTAACCCCTCACCTCCAGATTTATATATTGAAGTCCTAACTCCCCGTGTCTCAGAATGGGTCCTTATTTGAAATAGGGTCATTGCAGATATAATTAAGATGAGGTCATATTGGAGTAAAGCCCACCCTACTCCAATATGACTAGTATCCTTTATAGAAAGAGGATTGAGAGAGAGACACTGGTAGAGTGAATTTTGTTCTGCCTCCAAACTTTATATGTTGAAGACCTAACCCCTAGTCCCCCAGAATGTGACCTTATTTGGAGACAGAGTTTTTACAAAGCCAATGATATTAAAATGAGGTCATTAGAGTGGGCCCTAATCCAACATGACTGGTATCCTGATAAAAGGAGGAAATATGGAGATAGACAGACACAGGAGGAAAATGATGTAAAGAGGCATAGGGAGAAGATGGCCATCTGTGAGCCAGAGAGAGGAGGCTGAAACTGAGCCTTCAAAGTGCTCAGAAAGGACCCATTCTGCCAACACCTTGATCTTGGACTTCTGGCCTCCAGAACTGTGGAATAACACATTTCTGTTCATTTAGTCTCTCCGTCCATGGCACTTTGTTATAGCAGCTATGGAAAACTAATATTTTGCCTGGCTTCCAAAAGGCTTCTCACCACTTCCACCATTCCACCACTCAGCTGGTTCAAACTGCCATCCCCTTCACTGGGGCTACCAAGACACTGATTCCTAAACCCTCATCAGGGTGCTGCCAGCAGCCTTCTGAATGGGTACTGTGTTTTCTCTCAGTGGCTGGACATTTACCTGACATTGACCACTTAGTCAATGTCAAGGTTTTATGTCCTCTATAGGACATTTATCTGCCTTTTAGGCTCCCCGGCATCAGAAGCCCTCTGCCCACTTCGGAGACTTTCCTGCCTTAGAATCCTTAGTGGGAAACAGAGGGCACACCACTACAGAAGCTAAACATGCCAGACATGTGCTCTCCCAGAATCCCCTGTAGCTAGAAGTAGACATATTACTAAGGCTCAGCCAATCAGACACTGGAACTTTGACCAAGGTGCTAGTGGGGCTAAGACATGGGGCTGAGGAGGATACTCCAGCAGCAGAGGGAGCTCCGGTGGATGGGGTTCGGGGGCAGCAGCAGGGGAGCTGCAGTGTCCTGTGCCAGTAGTGCAGTCAACAGCAGTGGTGACTGTTGGGGAGCCCACAGGACCAGCTCTGGGAGTGATTTAGGGTAGGATCTCCAGCTACAGAGCTTCCAAGCCTGGCTCTCCAGCCCTCCCACTGATGCTGTGAGCAACCCGCTCTTTTATCAACAACTTTTTTAGCTTTAATCAGATAAAGTTGATCTGTTCCTTCCAACTATGGAAATATGGAAAGTTTAGCAAAGCACATAAATAACCTCATTTCATTCTCATGACAACCCTAGTGGTAAAAGCCCTCATTTACAAACAAGGGGCCTGAGAGTTATATAACCTGTCCACAGTCACATGGCTTATATGTGCCCGAAGGGCTTTTGTCCCGGAGCTGCCTAACTTCAGGGCACAAATGCAACTGCTCCACAAACTGAACTCTTGAACTCATGATTAAGATGTGAAAGTTAAGCAGATAAATCTAACGATGCATGTATTGATTTAAGAGTAAATATTGGCTGGGTGCAGTGGTTCATGCCTGTAATTCCAACCTTTTGGGAGGCCAAGGCGGGCAGATCACCTGAGGTCAGGAGTTCGAGACCAGCCTGGCCAACATGGTGAAACCCCATCTCTATTAAAAATATAAAAATTAGCCAGGCATGGTGGCACATGCCTGTAGTCCCAGCTACTCAGGAGGCTGAGGCTGGAGAATCACTTGAACCCTGGAGGCAAAGGTTGCAGTGAGCTGAGGTCACACCACTGCACCCCAGCCTGGGTGACTGAGCGAGACTCTAGCTCAAAAGAGAAAGAAGAGAGACAGTAAATATCAACTATATCAACTAAGCCCTTGCCATGGGCCGGATACTCTGTCAGACCCTGGTGAATACAGCAGCAACTACCCACAAGGAGCACGGAGTCTAGTGGGAGAAACAGTGATGATTGCTAAGGCCAAGGATTAGAAGGGCCACAGAAAGACAGGTGGTAGAGGATGCCCCAAGGGCTACTGCAAGTACATACAGAGTAAAGACCCTTCAGAGAAGCTGGCATAAATAATGAGTAGCCAGGACTTCACAGACACTCCTCCTGCCACCTGATAAATGGGAGACCTCCACATGTGCAAGGTCATTCTTGCACGTGAACGTGCTCCCTGTGGCACTCTTATACTAATTCCCGCAATTGCAGCTTTCTTGCAGGGAGTCTGGCTGATACCCACTCTGGAAGGCCTCTGATGACCACTCTTGCAGTAATGACGTAAGGAAATGAAAAGGATGCTGTTCAGGAGGAAATTTTCTCTTTTCCTTTGTGTAGCACTGCTCCCAGGAGCCTGGTGGGAAAAAAGAGGGTTTTCAGCTCACCCACTGCCAAGCGTTGCTTTGGGAGTCTGCAGGAATTTCTTACTGTGACTTTGAGAAATGGCAGCCAGAAGCCTGTATAGAATCGGGAGGGGCCCGGAAGACTTGCTGCTTGGTCTGGGCCCCCTGCAGGAACACATTTCTCAAAAGTTCCCCGAAAGCTGTTTGTTAAGCAATGCTTTCAGCAACTGAATGTTTGTCTTCCTGTCTGAATTCAGCAATAGCCCAGGCGAAAGGCCTTGTTACCACAAGCCTGAAGCCAGTGATGAAGTTTGCTCAGAAAATTCACTGCACAAACATTCCCCAAGCTTGAGATTTGTGAACCTCACATATGTGAACACGTGACTTGTCATGCATGATACAGAATGGGTGCTTAAAAAAGAATTTGTGGGCCGGGAGCGGTGGCTCATGCCTGTAATCCCAGCACTTTGGGAGGCCAAGGCAGGTGGATCATTTGAGGTCAGGAGTTTGTAACTAGCCTAGCCAACATGGTGAAACCCCGTCTCTACTCAAAACACAAGAATTAGCTGGGCATGGTGGCGACTGCCTATAATCCCAGCTGCTCAGGAGGCTGAAGCAGGAAAATTGCTTGAACCCGGGAGGCGGATGTTGTACTCGGCCGAGATCATGCCACTGCACTCCAGCTTGGGCAATAGAGTGAGACTCCGCCTCAAAAAAAAAAAAGAGTTTAAATTTTGAGATTCTGCTGTGTGGCAGTAACCACATAATAATAACAGGTAACTCACACATCATAGTTACAATATGCCATGTACTATTCTAAGAACTGGAGGCATGCTGACTCACTTCCTGCCCTCCACAAGGGTACTGTTTGTTACCTCTGTTTTGGGCAGATGAGGTATCTGAGCTACAGAGCCACAAAGGACCTTCCCAACCTCACACCACTGGCATGCGAGGTCACCAGGACTCAGCCCCAGGGAGCCAGGATCCAGAGTCCGTCTCTTAACCATTAGTTTATTTCAACTCTAAGTATAGAAAAATACAAAGATGATGGTATCAATACCTTCCGTTTTAGGGGAGAAGAGGAGAGACGGAATGAAGATTGGTTGACTGCTAAGTATGTATCAGACATTTGTATATCTCATCTCACTTTACCTTGTAGCCATCCTGAGAAGTTTCATCCACAACAGAGAACTCTGGAGTAGAGGAACCCATCCCATAGCCATGCCAAAGATGGTAGAACTACAGAGCCTGCTAGACCTCACAGTGCTCTCCTCTTCCTGGACACACTGCCAGGCCACCTTACCCAGTCCCTTGCATCTAGGTGGGGCCATATGACTACTCCTCAAGTAAGGAGTGTGACAATAAGGGACATGCGTCACCTCTTCACCAAGGCATTGCGAGTCTATTTGCCTGCTCTGCTCCACACCTGCTCCGGTCAGCTGGCCAGCCACAGAGGAACCAGCAGAGGGCTCCAAAGTCCTAGAGAATGGTGGAGCCACTTCACTGAAGGAGCCTGGGTCCCTGAATGGCTTCATGGAGCAGTGTTCCTGCTCACCTGCTTCAAATGAGGTGATACAAGCAGGAACTTTCTGAGATACAGGGCTTGTTTATTATAGCAGCAAGTTTACCCTGCTGACACAATCAACCTGACCACAGAGTCCATGCCATCACAATTGCACTGTGACCTGAGACTTCAAGAAGGAGGAGAGATTTAGGCCAAGTCACGAAGGCTTGGAGATATAAACCTTTACCCAGAGAATTTGATTCTGTTTAAGGAAAACATTCTGCAATAAAAATTTGCTTTAAGAGCACTAACCTCTAAGCCTGCTTTGGGATGTCTCACTCATTCCTATCTCATTTGGGATTCCTTGTTTTACTTTTTCATTCAGCCAACAACCACGAGGCACATTCTTGTACCTTTCTGTCTGACTTTACAGGTCTGCTACTAGGGGCCCAGCTTCCCATCCTGTCTTCTAGATACAGATTCTGCTGTTTCTTGCCTTCAAGGAGCTCAAGATCTAGCGGAGACAGTAGCCAAGTAAACATACAATTATAACATGAGGTAAAAATGCCATGATAGTAGGAAACCAAGAAAGGCTGTGGAACCCAAGTCAAGCAGGCAGGAAGAGTAGATGGAGTAGGCTCAGTTGGAGGATGACAGACAGAGCGAACAGAATTCTTGAAGGTGCAAAAACTGGAGGCCACAGGTTGCCACAGAGGAGCTGTAAAAGACTCAGTAGGTTCAAAGGTAGCCTAGCAGAAGGTTGGAGGCTGCCTGTACCTGGATTTGCCTGCCAGCCTCAGGAGTCTACACAAAATTCTGTGGGCACTGGGGAGCCACTGGAGGGTTTTAGGACGGAATTGACAGCTCTAATTTGTAGTTAAGAACGTTAATTATAGGTGCAGTGTGAAGGCCATTTCAGGGATTAGACTAGGGGCTGCTAGGCCTGCTAGGAAGCTCCTGCAATTGGTATGAGATGATGAGTCTGATCAAAATTTGTATGAGTTTATCCAGAAGTATTGATATTACAGCTAGTACTAACTAGACCCTAAACCATAAACAACAGAGTAAGAGGCTACATGGTTAAAGCAAAGGCAGCTTAACAAAGAGTCAAGAGTGCTGGGTTTAATACTTGCTTGCACCACTGAGTCTTTCTGTGGCCTTGGGTGATCTTCAGCACTCCGTGTGCCTCTCTGTCAGTGTTGGCAATGTTAAGGGATTTTGGAATTGGCTTTATTCCACTCTCAACTCTGCTACTTCTTTGCTGGGTGATCTTGAGTAAGTTACTTAACCTCTCTGTGCCTCACGTTCCTCATCTGTTAAATCATTGCCCTCCTTAAAGAGTTATTGTGAGGATTTAATGAGAGAACGAAGATACAGCTCGGTGCTGGGTTGATAGGAAGTACATAGTAAACACCGGAAGTTGGGGCGGTTGATGGGTTGGTGGGCGTGTTGTTGACATTATTTCTGCATTTGTAAAATAAGGGACCTAGAACTCATTTATCTGTCAGATTCAAGAATCCATGAATCACCATTATCTCCCAGGCCAGGAACTTGGGGGGCAAGCTTCTGGATATAAAATTGAACTCTGCAATTCCCAGCCAAGAAGACTGGCTTACAGTATCTCCAAATAATAAAAGAAATTGCCAGACGATGGGAGGCAAATTACCTCACAGCCTGTTTAACAATGTTAATGTATCTTACTGATTCACAAAGAGCCTATCATGAACTCCCTTGGAATTATTCTCAGGAGTGCTATAAAAATACACAGAAGTACACTTGGTGGCTGGGCCAGAGTACACACACCATTGCATAAGAGAGCAAGTCATGCTCACAGTGCCTCTGGGCTGTATAAAGACAGTCTGCGCCACTGAACACACTGGCGCAGTGAAGAACGCAGTCCAGACGTCCTTAAAAAAGTGCCCATTGCTGAACCAGGCCCTCTGAAGTTAGGGCCATACAAGAACAAAATTCCACAAGCCCAGCAGTGCTACCTAACGTTGCCTGGCTCCCCGAGGTAAGGCCTCCTGTGTAGAAAAGAGCTTTTACAGTAGGCCTGAGTCGGCTCTTCCTAGAAAGACCTGCTGCAAGGTAAGCCCTGGGCTTGCATCCAAGAACTTGGATGTTGGAAGGGTTGCCACACTTCCCAGATTTGGTAAGTGTGACTCACTGCACCTAAACTGTGCAAACAGTGTGGTTTATGCTGTCTCAGTGTGGTTTATATCTGCTTTCCTTCTGGGAATCTGGAATTGCCTGCATGCCAGGCAGAGAGTGCCCATGTGACCACCTCCCAGTAAAATCCCCGGACTCTGAGTCTCTAATGAGTTTCCTTGTTAGAGAAATTTCACAGGAGTTGTCGCAACTTGTTGCTGTGGGGATGAAGTGCGTCCTGTGGGGCTGTGCTGGAAGAGTTCTTTGGAGCTTGCCCCTGGTTTCCTCTGGACTTCACCCCTGCACCTTTTTCCTTTGCTGACTTAGTCCTGGGTTCCACCACGGTGATCAGTCATAGTTGTGAGTACTACCGCATTCCTGTGCTAACGCCTGTGACTCATGCCAGTGAATTATGCTACCTGGGGATGGTGCTGGGAGACCCGAGTACACCTTCCTTGTCCTAAGGAAAACACTCAGCTCCCATTTTGGTTTGACTTGATCATTAGTCTGAAGGTTTGTGGTGCTTGCTTCCTCCTCTCCACGTGATTCTCCCGGGGGAGGCTGGCTGACTCACTGGGAAAGAGGCTCCTGTGCCTCCAGACACCTGAGACTATTTTGTTTCCAGAGCTGGCTTTCAGCATGAAATGAAACATGATGAAAGAGGAGACATGAATTATAAGCAACAGCCAGGCACGTAAGGCTTTCAGAGCCTCCTGGGTTTCCCCTCAACCACTTTGTAGTGAGGGGGCGGCCAAACGCTTGGGTTTAATTAGATAAAACATAAAGAAGGTAGGTTTCATTGTCTATTTGGCCACAGGCAGAAGCACCCCCAATATCATTCTTACTCAGTCACAATCCTGAGCCTTCCTCCTGCTGAATGAACGCACTTCGAAGATGTCCTATAGCTGTGTTTACGGGTGACAGTGCATTTACGTAGACCTGAGATGATATTTTGCTCTCCTTCCTGCATATCCTCCGGTTGGCTGGAATGAAAAGGGAAGTCGTCTTCATTACCAGTGAAATCACCTCTGGCTGCTTGAAGTAGGGGCCCTGTCTGCAGCATCCATTCTGGAATAACTCATTTATAGAACAGGAATAAGAACTCCTAGCTTGTAGATGAGGCTGCCAGAAGGATGAAAGAAGGTGTGTGAAGTCCTGAGCATGATGTCAGTGTACAGTAGGTGCTCAATAAATTTCAGAGTCTTCCCCTGTGGGTCAGAAATAGGGTGCTTCTAGTTTCACTTGCCTGGCTTGTTCACACCAGCAGCTGTGCTACTCCAGTGATGCCCCCTCCAAGTTTCTCCACCTCCCATCTTGCTGGATCAGCTATCCCCAGCTCTCTGGCTGCAGCAACCACTCCCCACACCACACTAAGCTGAGCTTCCTTGAGATTTGATGGGACTGAGGTCCTTTCCCCATTTGGCTCAACAAAGGCATTTTTCTTAAAGAAACTTTATGAAATGAGAAAATTCTATATCAAAGAGGCAGGTCATCCAGCTCTAATACCTAGGACCTCCAATGCATGGTGCAGGGAGGGTTGGCACCCACAGCCTGGGACACCTGGACACCAATGCCCCAAGCTGGAAAAGGTCCCTGGGCCCCCATCAGTCAGCAGCTGTGCTGGCTCTAATCAAACCAAACCAAACCAAACCAAACAATGACTCACAGCTCCCAATTTAAACAATGCAGCAGTGTCTCATATTAGAGAAAAATTGGAAACAACCTCAGAGGTCCACATTAGGAAGATGGGGCACCATGGGAGGCAGCTCCACACGGCTGTTAAACATCCTGGTGATGGAGTACTTTCACTAGCATAGAAAGGTACTTACACTATAAATAGTAAGCCAAAAAAGAGGGTATTAAACAGCGTGTATGGATGATCTTTGGAAAAAAGAGTGGATTTAGATGAAACATTAAAAGCAGCCTCTGGATGGAGTCTGGGTTTTGACTGTGTTCAGACCCAAGGGTACCGTCTATTAGCTAGGTAGCCTTGGACCAGTCACTCCATCTCTCCCTTATTTGTAAAATGGGGTTATCAGCATAATATCTGCCATGCGGGGCTGGTATACAAATGAGAGACATTGTCTCTCACTCACAGAACGACATCTGTATGCGTAGCTTCATTATCAAATTTCTGTGCTGTGTTTTTTTTTTCTAATGGAAGTCTGTTGCTTTTATAGTTACTGAGATAAAGTGAGACGAAAGCGAGAGGAAAAAATGAAAAGAGCAGGGGGTGAGGGGATGAAACTCTGGAATTCAGAGATACCCATTTCATAGACACTGCAGCCCGTTGTTTCTGCAGTGAAAAAATACACAGGGTCCTCCTGTAATCTCAGCCCTTTTCCACCAGGGTTGAGCCCCGCTACGCCTCCCGCTCACCCAAAGCAGAACTGACTTATGTCATTTGAAACAACCTATGCTCATCATTCCCTCCTGGTTTCCTTGAGAATGGGTTTCAGGCCACACCAGAGGCAGCTGCCATAGGTCATGCTTCTTTCTCTAAGAGTGCTGGGGTTCCCAGAGCAGCCTGCTAAGATGGCATTGGGGTGGGATTAATTGAAAGCACCAGAACTTGCTTTTGGGTTCTCTCTCTGTTGGTTCACTTGAATCTTCTTTGATCAGCTTCTAACATCTGCGGCTAATTGGGCAGCTCTACCCTTATAGAGAGAAATGTTGATTTTCCTTTTTATTACCATTTGTTTATCTGCTCTTAGGGAAGGATCAGAGAGGGGAAAATAATAGAATATACCATTTATGCTGGGAAATTTATGGGAAGTCAAGTTAATCGCTCTACAGAAACCCTGGGCTTAAAATACTAACACCATGGGGGATGAGAGTCTGTGTCTCCCCTCCCAAGAAGACAAAACATTGCCAACTCAAAAACCACTGGAAAGGTGATTAATTTCTTATAAAACCCATTCAGTATCATCTGTGTGACTGCCAGGGTTGTATCAAATAAGTCCTAATTTATATTGGAGGATGTGGGGCCAATGAGTTAGACTTCTAAAGTTAAGTTCTCATTCAGTCTTTCTCACTCCTTCCGTCCCTCATTCAATAATTCATTCAACAAACATTTTTTGAGCATTTTATGTTTATAATAAGCATTTGTAAAATGTACATCTTATATATATAGCAGACAATCGTATACTAAAGTTTGGCTGCCCTTTGTCCCTAGTTCTTGGGATGTAGCCTGTGAATTCTTGGGATTCTTGAGTTATTCATGGTGGATCTCTTAGAACCCCCTTGATAGTGTATGTTAACGAGATAACTCAGGATGGGGGTTGGCCAAGCCAGAAAGACCAGCCATGGGAGAGAGGGTTGGGGCTTTGAGCTGAGTAACATCAACCCTACCTCCAGGGAGAAGAGGGGGACCAAAGATTGAGTTCAACCTTATGGCCAATGACTTGATCAATCACACCTACATGATGAAACCCCAATAAAAACTCAGAACACTGAAGCTCAGGTGAGCTTCCCTGGTAGACAACACTCTGTGGGTGGAGAGAGAACACTAGAGCTGGAATCCTTATAGACCTTGCCCTGTGATCTCTTCTTGTGGCTTATTCTGATTTGTATACTGTTTGCTATAATAAATCTGTAATTCTAAGCATAACACTTCCTGAGTTATGTGAGTCATTTGAGCAAATTATCAAATCAGAAGGGGTAGTGAGAACCCCAAATGTGTTACCATATTTTCAGAAGTGTGGTAACCCTGGGAACCCCTGAGCCTGTGGCTGGTGTCTGAAGTGAGGGCAGTCTTGTGTAAGACTGTGCTCTTGTGAAGTTTGGCCTAACTGGCTAGTTAGCATAGGGAGTCATGGCAAAGCTTTGTGCGAGGTACTTTGATAGACTCCAGGGAAACAAATGAAGTATTGTCTGGGAAGACACTCTGATCTGTGCAATCCTGATTGCTATACTTTTGCTAAGTCTCCAAGCACTTCCCCCAAGCCACAGGCCAGGAACAGGCACCAAGTTCACTCTCCGCCCTTGTGATTAGCCCTGAACTGTCCCTCCCACCTCCCCTTCTGTTCCCCTAACCACTACATTCCCTGTTTGCCTTCTCATTTTTATTCTCACTCATGCCTCCTACTCAACACACTCATTATCTCAACTTTGGTCCTTTTTTCTTGGTGAGTTTTCTTAATGTCCACCCCAAGTGGTCATTCTGCCTAGGCTGGCTGTTCTCTCAGGCTCATTGCAACATGGGTTCCACCTACCGTCAAGGGAAGCGTGTGAGTCCCAGGTCAGGAATCCATCCAGGTCCACTGCCTCCATGGATCAGCTGCTCTTGAACCCCACACCCATTGGCTTGATATTTGTCTTGGTTGGGCCCTTTTGGATGAAGTCTGGGCTCCATATTGTCTGCCCTGCCGCAGACCTTGCATTTCTTTAGAACACTGCTTCCAGAATCTTCCTGTAGGCTGTGTGGACAACACCCATGAACAGGAGGAGCTTTGACTCATGCTTTGCCCAGGCACCATCATCCCACCCAGGCCCGTATCAGCCTTGTCTGCCCATTTCAGTCCCGAGAGAATGACCCTTGGGGCTCAGAAACCCCCACTCCAGCCTGTGGGTTTCCATCCAGCCCTCAGTAACCTCTCAGGTGGATTCTAGACACTGGGTGCTCACAGGTACCAAGAGGATATCTTTTAGCACACCTCTGGCAATCATCCCAGATGATTCTAGCAGCATAATGAAGCAGGTTCCAAGCACTGCAACATTCTCCTACTAAAGGTCAAGGATTACAATGGCATAAATCTGAAGCCATTTGCAAAGTTTCAGATTAGCATGCGTGCATGCATGACTGACTGAAAATTCAGGCAATGATCATGCTACATTTGATTGGTATGCAGATTAGCCCTGAATCTGGCAGTCTTTTACAATAACTTCAGGATGTTTCAGACAGACAGGTAGGTAGGTAGATGGACAGACAGAAAGTTAAAACCATGCCAATTAGAGCTAGTCCCTGGAAACAGAAAGGACAAAGCCTAGACAATCAGCAATACATGAACAAAAGAAAGGAGATTAGGAAACATACATCCGCAGGAAGATTTACCACCCATTTAGACGCTGTGCAGCATAGGCTGTGGATTAATTTCAGCCAGCCAGCCCTCTGCCCAGAGGTACTAATGACACAAGGAATCTACAGGAGTCTCCTCCTTTTCCTAAAACCTCTAGCACAGGGGTTAGCCAACAATTGGCCAGCAAGTCAAATCTTAGACCGCCATCTGTTTTGTAAATAAAATTTTATTGGCACATACACCTGCCCAATCATTTACATATCATCTATACCTGCTTTACCTCTATATTGGAGAGTTCAGTAGTTGCAACAGAGACCATATGACCAAAAAAGCAAAAACCACGCACTATCTGGACCTTCATAGAATATTTGCTGGACCTTTGCAGAACATTCGCTGATTCACAGAATGCAGCAGATCAGCCTAGTGGAACAGAAAGAAGGAATACTCGGGAATTACACAGACCTGCGTCCAAGTCCCCACCTGTGAACAGGGTAGAGGTGGTCCTGGAATTTTTACGTAGGACAGACTCACAGCTGGCAATTTGTTTGAGAGTGAAGAGACCTTAGGACTTGCCTTGGGTTCACTTTAAATTTAATTGTATCCATTTGCTCATTTAGCAAATATTTTTTATAAATGCTTACAATATGTCAGACATTGTTCTAGGTGCTGGCACTGCAGAAGCAAGGACCCTACTAAAGTGAAGGGAAGGATGGACAAGAAGTAAAGGAACATATCATATCTCAGGTAGTGTTAAATAGCATGAGGAGAAATAAATTCGGTGAGGGCTAAAGCACGATGGAGGGGCGCCATTTTGGATAGCTGGTAGGCTGGTTAGGGAAGACACCTCTGAGGAGGGGACATCTGAGCAAAGGCCAGAAGTAATCAAAGGAGAGGACATAGGAAGATCAGGAGAAGAGCACTGCAGCCAGCAGGAGCAGGAGCAGCATGTGCAAAGGCCCTGTGGTTCTAGTGTACAGTGTGTTTGAGGGGCAGCAATCAGAGAGAAGGTTGTGTAAATGGAAAAGAGGAAGCGGGAAAGAGCTAGTGATGATGACAGAGTGGTCACAAGGCACCAGGTACCCTGTAAGTCACCACAGTCTGGCTTGCTTTCTAGGTATGGTGGGTTTTGAGCAGAGGATCAGTATAATCTTCCTTCATTTGTCAAGGATCCCTTTGGCCTTTGGGTGGAGAATAAACTGTGGAAACCGGAATGGTAACAGAGAAGCTAGTTAGGGTTTAGTCTAGAGAATGAACAGTGGGTGGCTCCTGGCGTGCTGATCGTGGTGATCGATTCACCACCACAGCACAGATAACCCTGAGTTTCAACAGCTAAGGGCAATAAAAACCTTTTGCCAGTTCATGCAAAGTCTAGTGTGCGTTTAACAGTTCTCTGCCATCTGGGGAAGAAAGAACTGAAGATCCTGTGGGATGCTGCCAAGAGCCAGGCCTCACGTGGCCTATCAGCACCTCTGTTCACATCCCATCCACCAAGCTGGCCAAGGACCCTGTGGATGCACGAGGCTCAGGTGTTCTCTTCCACATGGGGCATGAAACGTAATCAGATGCTGGGGATTCTTGGAAAGCCCGGTGGCCAGAACGCGTGTCCAGGTGACTATGTTGAGGAGAGGCCAGTGGGAATTTTTAGGAAATGTCTCTCCCTTGGAACTTGGATGCATTGACTTCCCTCAGCCTCAGTTTCCTCACCTTTAAAAGGAGGTTAGTGATGGCTCCCTTGTATATTGTAACAAGGATCCAATGTGCACACAATCCTGACCTGGGCCAAGTGCAGAGCTGGTGCCCTGAGGTGAGTGATTTGCGTTTTCAGAATTTCAGAAAGTTTCCAAATATCTGAGGACAGAGGAGCACCGAGCTTTTTTAAGGTTGAGTCCAGGTGGCCGCAGGGCCGATGGCAGCTACTGCATGGATTGTTCTAACAGTGAAAGCTGCTTCCCCTGAAGGTAAATGCCCATGGCCTGGAGTCTGTGCCCCATCACCTGGGCCGCCAGTTATCCAACAGCTGGAGAGGTGAGGCTGGCTGGGCCGGGGCCTTGAGAACCTGGCCAGTGCTAAAGCCAGTGCCCCCTCCCATGGGGCAGCATCCACGCCCCATCCCCTGGAGGCAAGCTTTGTTCATCATCTCTGTGAGCAGACACCCCCACCCACTCCAGACCAGCACTAGTATCTGCACCTCTTCCATTCCAAGGGTTTCTTCTCCTTTCAAGAGCCCAGCACCCCAGGTGAAGCCTGGCTCCCGCACCCCAACACCCCACCAGGCTTGGGTCCTTCCAGCCTGTGTGAGATCCCATTCCTTAGAGTCTCTGCTCTGTTCCTAGTCTCCCTGGACCCGGGGCTGCCTCACTCACCTATCCCCACACCCACTGAAGGGGAAGAAAGAACTCGAGGTGATCGCGGGATGCTGGGCTGAGCTCCTGCAGCATCATGTCTCCTTTCATGTCACAGCAGCCTCACAAGGGGCTCCATGCCAGCACTCTGCATGGGAGGGCCTCCCGGGGAGAACCTTGGCCCTCAGCCTGCTCGTAGCCTGCTCATAGCCTGTATGGTCCTGGATTGTGCTCCTGTCCTGGCCTCTGCAACCTTTCTGGTCTGGCCTCAGCCTCCCTTTCCAGCCTCTACCTCCCCACTCCCTTGGACCCCACATCCAGCTACCCTTAGGTCTTCACAGTTCCCAGAAAGCCTTGAGCTCTCTCTTTCAAGCCCAGCGAAGCCCCGCTGGCCTCCCCAGGTAGAATAAACCTTCAGCTGTCCTGTGGCTCCATGCAGCCTGCCTCACTGTCTGCTGATTATCTATTGAGCATCTGTCACTGCTGCTGGTCTGGGGGCACCTCGAGGACATGGACGTGTGTCCTTTCATCTTTCTATCCCAGCCCCTAACCACATAACACAACAAAGGCAACACCCAGGGAAGGGCGCTGAAGGATCGCCTGAATAGCTGCCTCTCTTCTCGCAAAGCAGCATGAGTAAACACGAAACGTCAGGACCTTTAGGCAGAGCAGGGAAGTGGCTACATGACCTGAAACCCATAGGGAGGGGAAGAGTTTGGGGAGTAGTTATAGCTAATAATACAGCCATCTTTAGTTTCACAGTTGGATCAGTTCCTTTATGAGGATTGCTTTACGAGCGCCTGAGGGAGGGAGGGGTCAGAACAGGATTCAGACAATCACAGCTTCCCACTTGTAACACATGGCAGCATCATCCACCTTGTCCTTGAGGCCCTAGGGTTGTTGTAGGGAAGCCTTGCATTGCCTTTGGTTGGCAGATGGGCAGGTAAGCAGCCCTGGGCTGGCTGTGGCTCCTCTCATCTCCCCTTGTTCCTCTTTGCCTTTGTTCATCAAGCCACACTCCCCCATGGCTGGACTTTTGCCTCCTGTCATTAGTGGTCAGGGGCAGGAAGGAGGGGCAAAGGGTATGGCATGGGTCTTGGGTGCAGACAGACCTGGGTTTGGACTCCACCTCTGTCACCTCCCGGCTGTGTGATCCTGGGCAAGCTGCTTAAATGCTGAACTTCTGTTTCCTTGTTCATGAAATGAAGGTCACATCAAGAATTAGCTACCTTGAACTGAATTGTGTCCCCTCCAAAAATGTTGCATGATTTTTGTTGCAGTGATAGGGCATGTTGAAGCCCTAACCCCTGAAGTGATGGTATTTGGAGATGAGGCCTTTGAGAGGTTACTGGCATTAGCAGAGGTCATGGGGGTGGCCTCATGGTGGGATGAGTGTATTACTCTCTTGAACTTTTCCTCTCTCTGCCATGTACAGACAGTGAGAAAGAGGCCATATGCAAGCCAGAAAGAAGTCCTCACCAGACAACGAGTCCACTGGCACTTTGATTTTGGATTTCCAGGTTGCAGAAAGATGGGAAAATAAATGTCCATTGCTGAAGTCCCCAGCTCCCATTCCCCCAGGCACTGGCACATCACACTCTACTAATTTCCTAATATGCCACCATGCGGGCCCAGCCAGGCCTTTGTGTGTGTGCTTCAGCTCTCCACCTCCCTCTGACATCTGTGGAAATCCTACACATCCTTCAAGGCTCAGCTCAAATACCACTTCCTCCAGGTTGCTATCCCTGATCCCCAGAGTTGGACACATTATAGACTCTCAACAATGCTTGCTGAATGAATGAGTGAGTAACGGGATTGCTCCTTCCTCTTGTTCACAATCAGTGCTTGAACCCGTATCATTCTATGCCAGGTGCAAGTTTCTCATATCTCTGCTCCATAAGCCATGAGTGCAAAGGTTCTCCCCACTCTCCACTGGATGTTTTGATGAACTTTCAAGATGAAACAAGAGTCCAAATTTCCAGTCCTCTTTCTAAGGCAAATATGGACAACCCAGATCCCCATCTCAGGATGACATCACAATGACAAAATCAAAGATCACTGACTGCTGCTAGTGCCTCTGGAAACCATCTAGGCCCCCTGTTTTCAAACTGTTTTTAGCAACAGAACTCAAAACTGTCAAAGAATTAACAGCATTTTTTAAAAACAGAACTCCCATTCACAATTGCTACAAAGAGAATAAAATACCTAGGAATACAACTAACAAAGGACGTGAAGGACCTCTTCAAGGAGAACTACAAACCACTGCTCAAGGAAATAAGAGAGGACACAAACAGATGGAAAAATATTCCACGTTCATGGTCAGGAAGGATCAATATTGTGAAAATGGCCATGCTGCCCAAAGTAATTTATAGATTCAATGTTATCCCCATCAAGGTAGCATTGACGTGCTTCAGAGAATTGGAAAAAACACCCTAAACTTCATATGGAACCAAA